>MCJB01002844.1:3930-15037 GCA_002018475.1 Nicotiana obtusifolia | reverse complement strand
GCAGGGCAGTGGAGGATGGTGATATGTGTTTGGAGAAGATAGAGGGTGCAAAGAATCCAGCAGACATGTTGACCAAGGTGGTACCAAGGGACAAGTTCGAGCTATGCAAAGAACTTGTCGGCATGTACTCAAACTAGAAGACGGTGCTACCTCCTCTAGATGAATGAGACTGGAGTGGGAGATTGATAAGTTCCATCTCATTCAATATTTCTTTGGTTGGTAGCCAACTTTGTTGAATGTCTTTGGTTGGTAGCCAACCTTGTTGACATTGAAGAAAAAGAAGAAAAAGTGTGTACAAATTGTCAAATATAGTAGGCTTTAGAGAGTGAGGCTTTGGCTATAAAAGGAGAGCTTAAACTCTCATTTCTACACACCAACAAAGAGAGGAAGAAAGAGTGAGGTTTCACAGACAAATCTGTGAGGAAAAATAGAGAGTGAGCGATATTGTAGTAAGGTGAGAATATCAAAAGAGTGTTATTTCTTTTGAGCATTGTTGTGGTGAGTATTTTACTCGGATCTACAAAGTGTAAAATTCCTTGCTATAGTGAAATCAGTTGCTCGTCTCGGGCCGTGGTTTTTTTTCCCCTTATTCAAAAGGGTTTTCCACGTAAAAATCTTGGTGTCGTTGTCACTCTTTTATTCTTGTTAATTATCGTATCTCCGTGTTACATTATTATTCCATCTTTATTACTCTGAATATTATCTCCATAGGGGATTTATTCCCAACATCGATGGCTATGTATAATTAGATTAGAGGGATCACAATTAACATTTGTCGATTGCAGAAAGATCAAATCTCATTTTTCCTTTTTCTATTATTGTTTGTCGCTTCGCAAATGTTCAAGCTTCAATTATGTCGAATGGCCAAGTGTCCGTAAAGTTGTTAGGCCCTCAAGTTTAGCCGTTTTCCGCCTTTACTCATCAAGATTCTATTTTCTTATTAATCCTTTAAAAAAATAACATATTTATATGTTATTTCCTTAATTGCATACAAATTAATTTTATAAAAGATTAAAATTACAAGTTTGGAAGATCTTATAACAAAACAAACGTTATGGAATTTACACTAGTACAAATTTTTAGAGTCTTATTTTTCTAAATTTCACGGGGAATCAAACTATGCTAAATAAATTATGACCTGGACCTATGTCAAACAAACTATGTCAAACAAGTTATGAACGGAGTGAAAGAGTAGCTTTTGCCCTCCGGTATAGAATTCTCAAAGGCAAGCATTTATATTTTCATAAAGTTTATGGCGAGTTAGTAGCAGGCACCCCACTTCGGATGGCTAATATTAATAGCTAGCAGGAAAACTGAAGTGTAAGAAGTTTCAAGAATAGGGAAATTTCCTTGAGGTGTGAGAACTAAAGCATTTCTATGGCAAATTGGAACAATACATGTGATCACGACATCGGATGACTCGGCCTCAGGCCTAGCTGGAAAAGCATAAAATAGGGGCTGGTCCCACCACTCTGAACTACATCTTTGGGATAGGCCCTAGCTGGCTGGCCTCCACCTCTAACAGTCTGACCTCCACCTCCAGCTACCTGACCCCGCCCCTAGCTGGCTGGGCGGGCGATGGAGCAATTAGTACCGGTATGATGGCACGAGAATCCTGCTGAGATCTGTTGCTCGACAACCTAGGGCAATGCCTCCAGATGTGATCAAGGTTCCCACACTCATAACACCTATCCTGCTGCCGTGGCTGCTGAAGCTGAAGCTGAAGCTGACCCGAACGGGTCGGATAACCGGCATAGTGATTCTGGAGTGGTGATGCACTGATAGGAGCTGAATGTGCAATGAATGCTGGCTGCCTATAGTAAGGCATATAAGGACCATGACTCCCTGAAGCACCGTGAGATGCCATAAGTGCCGAATAAATTAGCCTGGGAAGATGACCCCTATCATAAGTACCCCTGCCTCTAGATGAGGCACCTCTTAAATTACCGGAATGACGAGGCCTCTTATCTGACACTGGCCCTCTCTCCTGAGCACGAACTAACTCGATCCGCCTAGCAATATTCACGGCTGTCTGGAAAGAAATATCACTCCCTGTCTCCCTGGCCATTTGAAGCCTGATAATATAAGTGAGTCCATTAATGAATCTCCTCACTCTCTCCTTTTCAGTAGGAAGCAAGACGATGGCATGACGTGCTAAGTCCACAAATCGGGTCTCATACTGGATAACAGTCATACTACCCTGCTGGAGACGCTCAAACTGCCCGCGGTAATCCTTTCTTAGTGTAATAGGAACAAACTTCTCTAGAAATAGCAGGGAGAACTGCTCCTAAGTAATTGCAGGCGAATCAGCTAGTCTAGTAAATACATTATCTCTCCACCACCTCTTGGCGGAACCAGTCATCTGAAACACAGCAAAATCAACCTCATTGCTTTCAACTATTCCCATGTTCCGCAGTACCTCATGGCAGCGATCAAGATAATCCTGTGGGTCCTCATAAGGTATACCACTAAAATTGGAAAGAGCTTAGTAAACTTGTCCAATCTCAATAAGGCCTAAGAAGACATGGGATCTTCTTAAGGCCACAGAAGCGGTCAAGATAATCCTGCGAGCCCTCGAATGTCAAGCTTTCGGCACACCCCCAAACACTTTGGCTGAATACAGCTTAAACCAATTTAACAATCTTGATTTCTTCGACATATCTCTTGTAGACGGTTTCAATATCCCAATGGAGAACATCTGGTAATTGTTCTGTTAGGATCAGCTGCACTGCCGACATCATAGGACAGTGTCCGAATGAACTAAGGATTTCTGGAGGCTGTAATAATCCTTGTACTGTTTTCAATACTACGGAATATTGTTGCACATCTAGTGGCAATTGTGGTCCAATCCAGTGTTCTTTAAGGATAGATGTTCAACTTCTTACAGGTATCCTCAAGATGACCCCACTAGTACATTCACTTGTTCTTACTGGAACCAATTACAGAGTGGTCTTCTGTCCATAAATTGAATGGATGGAATATTTTTTCCTTAATTGATGTATATTAGGACGTTTGAAATTTCTATGTTGCTTGGTTTATATCATAATCGCTGCTATTTCTTAAGCTGAAACTTCAAAATATTATCCAGATATTCATTGAAAATGAAAAGAATAGGTGTATTATTCTGCAACCAATATTCTTCTTTTTCATCGGATGTCCTCTGAAAGGATGTTTTGTAACCATGCGTTTGTTTTCCAATGTTGTAACTTTCACTTGCAATACTATTCCCTCACTTAAACAGTTCCATCAAAATAATACTTAGAATGTCTAATCCCGTGGTGCATAATTGATGCCCGATGCTATTATTGGCATAACAACTCCAACCCAATCCTCTTGTGCTAGGGTTGGCTTCTCATAGTTCTATCATTGACATAGACAATAAATTGAAACATAACTGTCTCATGACGTTCTAAGTCCAACTCACGTACCACTTGATTCAGGAAACAATCGAACCCTTGGGATCTTTTTCAACCCCAAGATGTGATAAGTCGAAATTGAGGTGCCAAATGACTATCATGATAAGAGCTTTTGGGAGTCATCAGCCTATTATCCTGACATGTCATTTGATCCGTTGAGCGAGAGCCTTCCACATGGGACTTCCAGATCACTATGGCCAACGTTTGTCTCTGTTTGACCAATATATATGCGTTGTGAGAAGTCAAATTTTTTCTTTAAAAAAAATTTATTTCTTAATTATAAAAAATATTATTAGTTATCAAACTTTGTATAGTTTCTTATTATGTATTTCATTTCAAAAAATATTTAAGAAAATCAATATACAAATTCACACGAAAAACATATATATTGTGACGCTTTGAACCCTCATTTGTGATGGGAGGAACAATGGACATTAGTAATTAAACGTGCTAAATTAGACCTTCAGTAAATAATAACTCTCCACATGAAAAATATAAAAAGCAAATCTTAATATTCAAACAATAAATTTGTACACAAGTCACAAGCAAAGTGGTATCAATGTTCATTCACTATATATATAGCTATGTCCAGCGAACCTTTTCCGTTTGGCATCATTACCAAAGCTTCGTTGTTAAGAAGCTGAGCATATCAGAATGCGGTTATTGGTTCCCAACTCATGATTTGGCTTCAAAATACTACCCAAAGCTGCAACCGCGGAGGAAATAAAGGAATTAACAGCTACCATCTTATGTAATAAAAACCAGAAGGATTACAGTTAACAAACTTGAAATTTGGACAATCCATTTGAGTAAAAAGACATTAAAAATGCAGTAATCGATTAGTATTAGTATTTAACACGAAATTACCATTCCATTTGGGGTTCTTATCAAATGGAAAAGGACTGAAATTGAAGGGCTTTAGGGGAGAAGAAGCTAGAGTTGATGAGGTGGTGCTATTAAAAAAGATATTTGTGAGAGGAGAAACGATGGTTTGAGTATGAATAATCTGCAATTTTTTGATTTTGCCGCTGTATCTGTTGTGTGGAGTAGTGGGAGCCTAGCGCTCATTGTCTCATTTAAAAGAAAAATATTGTGAACAAAAGTACAGATACTAGGGAAGTGAAACGGGTGGACTAGGAAAAACCGTCATTTAAATAAAGGCGCGCTAAATACTTGGTTTTTTTTCCCGCTTACTCTATTTCTTTGAAGGCAATAGAGAACTAGTAATATTAGGAGTAGGTGCTAAAATCTTTTGGGTAATTAATATTGTTAGGGCATGTCCAAAGAAACGGAGAAAGAGAATTATCTTCAATTTGTAATGATTATCAAGGGGCCGTAGAACGGTTGATGTAGAGGATCAAGGGTTGAAAGTGTTTGTGCTTATTATGGTATCTGCCGCTAAATATTAGTCTGTTTCCAGATTGATTTATCATCTCAATTAAAGCACCAGGCCAGCCATTAATAATGGATCAAGTTTATAAACTTTATACCGTTGATCTTTAAGATTGTTTAATTAAACTATTGCACCTTTGAAAGTATGAGATCAAAATTTATATTTGTTGAAATTCTTATAATTATATATATAAATTTCGATTGAACCGGTAGCAAACCTGCTCCGCTTCTTAGCACCATTTATTGACCCATAAGCTCCATTGACTATTCGTCCTTAGATAGGCGTCCATTAAAAATCCCTCTCCATTATTGCTTTTGTCACCTCCCAAAGCAAACGTGATCAGCTTCTTCATATCCCTCTCTGTTGTGACTTCTCTGCATTTCTTAACACAAGCAGTTACAAAGATCGACATCCGAAATAATTGCCCTTTTACCGTATGGGCAGCAGCACTTCCCGGTGGCGGCTGACGTCTCGACTACGGTGGAAAATGGACATTCCAACCTTTAAACGGTCAACATATAAAACGTATCTGGGGCGAACCAATTGCAATTTTGACGAAGTAGGCCAAGGTCAATGTCAAACCCGCGATTGCAATGGAATCCTCGAATGTGAAGATCTCGGCGTATCTATGTTTACCCGTAAAATGGTACAGTTGAATTTATACGTGGTTTTTAGATAAATAAATTAATTTGATCCTGAAACAAATAAATAATCAAAGAATTATGCAATTCTTAGCCTTAGGATATAGACGAAACAACAAAAGCAACAATTCTGGGAGCAGGGTTTTCGGGCACAATAACAAGGAAATCAAAAAGTAAGAAGACAAGATTATATTGAGCTTTGTATAGAATATAGCGTATGTTTGCTAGAAAATTCGTGTGCTTTACAATGACAACTGAGCTCACTATTTATAGCTATGAAGAAGGTCCTAGGGTCGTGCCCTTTTTTAATGTCAATTCTGAGGGGCATTGATGAAGATATAACAGTGAACATAAATGCCAAATTTCCTGTAACGGGTAATTGCTCTTAATGTCATGGAATATTCTCTATTAAATAGTATCGGGAGAAGAGAATTTATCACATCTTTATGAGCATTATTCTTTTCGGTGACAAACGAAACAGTTGCCTTCGGTCTTTAGCCATCCCCCGTCTTGGGTACCATGTGTCCCTTTCTCAGACGGCCACGTGTCATAGCATATTTTTCCCCATACAGATAGTCCCACTACTTTCCGGTGACGTAACTTTGTGTTACCAGAAAGTTGGTAGAAACACTCTTTTGGCGGGAATTACTATAATTCCCTCTGAAAGCTTTTGACGGTTGATTAGACGCACGTCTCTCCGCATTTAATGCCCCGAACACGCATTATCCTATGATTCAACATAACTTTTGCCGATTATCGAGGTAATCATGGCTGTGAATTTAGCCGCCAAGGCTTTTACTTATACGTATCAACTTCCTCCCTTATACTTCATAATTTTTCAACCTTCCTTTATCTAACTTGCATCTTGCTATTCATCTTTTCTCTAATTCTCTTTAAACGAAAGAGTTTCTCCTTCTTTCATACAATGGCTTCTTTCTCAAGACGTACCGATTTTTCAAAAAGCAAGAACAAGGCCGAGGACTCTGCCCCTCTAACAGTGGACTCCATCATCCCTAGAAGTCTTATTACCATAAAAGACTTCGAAGAGAAATTCCCTATTTGCTAACTCTCGTACATGGGCGGTCAGCTGGTATCCTTCTTCCATACGTCCTTCGAGCATTCCTGCTATGAAGGAAGACTGCCGCTGCCATGACTTGGAAATTATTGCTCCTGATCTATCGGAGCGAGTCACCCTACCCAAGGAGGGTTTTACATATGTTTACACGTATCCCTTTACTTTGGGTACGTTCTCTTTGAGCGGAGAGCTTGACCCCGCGATTGCAGAGTTTTGGCTCCGCTATCAAGTGTGTTTGGCACAAGTAAGTCCTTATGTGTGGAGGACGGTTGCTTGCCTTTGGTGTTTGTGCCAGGAAACTGAAGAGGAGCTAACCTTAGCTCATATGATGAATCCCTACTCTCCCAAAATCTTCCGCGGGGTAATGATAAACCTCTGCAAGCGTGACCACCATGCTTTGCTGTCTAGCATGAAGGATGATAACGACCGTGGGAGGATGGAACGGTTCATTGCAGTTGCCACCAACGATATCATTCTGGCAACGGCTTCATCCTTTCCGACCGCTTAGAACCACACTCGTAATCTCTTTGTTTAGTATTTCCTTTTACTAAATATTTTTCTATAGCCGTATTGATCCTCCATTCTTCGTTTGTTTCAGCAACTCGATGGATCCCACCGGTGATCGAAGGTTTGGACCTGTGGGTACAAAAGATCTTGGACGTTACGACGCCCGAGACTCGCTTGTGAAAAGAACTAGCCCATAAATATGGGTGGAAGGCCAAGAATCATGGTAACTCAAACTCATCTTGTTTCAATTTTTCATGTGAAGAACTTGATTGATCCCTTCTAACCTATCTATGGAATTAGGTCTCCCCGCTGGCTCTGTTGCTGTTCCCGAGGAGGATGTTTTGGCTGATCCTGCAGATGCAGCGAGGCTGCTTCAGGAGGCGCTTACTCGAACAGGTGGCTCCGGGCCTGCTTCGAGAACAAATGTTTCTTTACGGAGTCCATGGCTGGAAGACAAACAACCAAAGAAAAGACGCTCCTCTACAGTCGGGAAAAAGAATAAGAGGGCGAGGACCGATGCCCCCTAGTCATCTCCGGTAGGATGGTGACTGGCCCTCCTTCTAGGCTGGCCATAGACACCGTGGTGATCGATGATGATGAAGAAGCTAGTGATGAAGGAGCTTCTCTATATAGAAGATAACGATCTTCATCATCTCAACAGGATGGTCGACTTGTTGAAAGAGTTACACCAACCGAGGACGATACCTCGGCACTTTGGGGAGAGTTTGATTTGGTAGATAATGTCAACTCCCATTTTCGGGCCCCAATTGCTGTGCCCGGTACTGCGGGTCTGAGTATCGGGTCCTTGCCGTCTTTGGTTGGCGAGCATCCAACAACCAACACTACATTTGATGCAGCTGCTTCTCACTCTTCAACTCCACTAGCTTCCTCTCCACCTTCACCAATACCAGCAATTGCTACATCACTTCAATTTTCATCCATTCTTCCACTAGCAATTGCTACATCATCTCCACCGGCTGCACCTGACCATGAAGAAGGTGTTCCACTTTCATAGTCCCCAGTTCATAGGAATTTGGGGCTAAATTATGCTGCCCTTCTGAAGATCCACAAAGGAGGAGGAATGTTACTCTTTCGGTTTCTACCGGATGCAACTTGCTATCCCGGACGGTGGAGCTTGCTAATTATCCGAAGCCTTTGGCTCAGAGAAAGACTGGGAAAACATTTCAGGCACTCTCGGGAGAGTGTTTGTTGAACAATGCCATGCACAACGCCGCAGCGGTACATCCCTTTCTTCCTTTATTACTTCTTCTATTTTTGGGTATAAACATATCCTGAATTTTACCTTTGTTACTTTGTAGGACAACTTTCTTGCTTTCGATGGCCTTCAGAGTTTGATTCGTGAAAATAAAGAGGTTACCTCCGCATGGGATTAGCTTTTGGCAGAGTAGGAGCAACATGTCGCTCGCCTTTCAGAACTGGAAGCCAAAGCTGCTGAGGCTGTTGTATTGGAAGCTCGTTTGCGGCAAAGTGAGCAAGAAGTGGTAACCCTTAGCAAGATATTGGTCCGCTGAGGATTAGATTTGACGAAGCCAGGGCCAAAGTTGAAGTCCATAA
Organism: Nicotiana obtusifolia; assembly: GCA_002018475.1. NCBI lineage: Eukaryota > Viridiplantae > Streptophyta > Magnoliopsida > Solanales > Solanaceae > Nicotiana > Nicotiana obtusifolia. Next base: position 6,430 of record MCJB01002844.1, on the reverse strand, counting down.
TGCCGTTCTTGCTGCAACCGAATGCGAGGCTGCCTCCGCTGAAAGAGTGATTAACTTAGAGGCAGCCTTGAACTTCAAAATTGAAGAGCTTGCTGCTGTGGGCACAAAACACGCCCAGATGGAAGAGAAGTACAGGAAAACTATTGAGCATAATAGGCTTATTAGTTCAACTGTCTGGGACCTTGATGCTAGCCTCAAATCTGCTAGGTTTGCCCGGGAAAACCTTTTTGCCGAGGTAACCCAACTCAAAGAAGAACTCAAGCGTCGAGCGGCTTCCTTGTTGAGAAAACTTATGCCATGTACAGCACGAGGAGAAAAACCTTGGAAGAGGCAAAGCTGGTGTCATTGATTTTGATGCCGAAATTGCTAACGCCCGCGAGCTTGAGTTAGCTGCTAAAAGTGGACTCCCAGCGAGGTCTGATGCACCTAGTCCTTCTGGTTCTAGTTCGGAGTTCTCGGGAACTGAAGAAGAATCGGAGGATGATGATGCTGAAGGCCAAATTGGCGAAACTATTGAGCCACCGGTGGGTTCGTCTACTTCTCCCTGGGGCGCATACACTTTTTCTCAGAATGAAATCATTAGCGGAGAATAGATTATTTAACTACATAATTTTTCTATTCGAACAAGATTTAATCATACTATTTTAATCTACAAAAGTAATAAACTAGTTGTGTATGAATTGGACAAATTTTTTGACCCGTTAAGAGGATAAAGTCTCTTTTTTCTTTAACTCATGTGAGCAACAGAGATTTAGAATTTAAACTTGATAAATTTTAATTTCTTAAGGTTCTTAGCACTTGGCAAATAATACTTTTGAAATAATTGTTTAGTATTCAAATAATTGATAAAATTTTAGTAATTTTTCACATGTATTAAAGTTATTTGTCAAATAATGGTTAAGGTGAACCCACTAAATATGGGCTGCACGTGTGAGAGCTTGAGTTTAATTAAGATCCTTTTGCCTCGAAAAGAAATAGCAAAGGCAATTTGTTGCACATCTGGTGGCAATTGTGGTCCAACTCAGTATTCCAAGTTCTATAAGGATAGATGTTCAACTTCTTACAGTTATCCTCAAGATGACCCCACTAGTACATTCACTTGTTCTACTGGAACAAATTACAGAGTGGTCTTCTGTCCATAAATTGAATGGATGGAACATTTTTTCCTTAATTGATGTATATTAGGACGTTTGAAATTTCTATGTTGCTTGGTTTATATCATAATAGCTGCTATTTCTTAAGCTGAAACTTCAAAATATTATTTAGATATTCATTGAAAATGAAAAGAATAGGTGTATTATTCTGCAACCAATATTTTTCTTTTCCATCGGATTTCCTCTGAAAGGATGTTCTGTAACCATGCGCTTGTTTTCCAATGTTGTAACTTTCACTTGCAATACTATTTCCTCACTTAAACAGATCCATCAAAATAATACTTAGAAAGTCTAATCCCGTGGTGCAAAATTGATGTCCGATGCTATTATTGGCATAACAACTCCAACTCAATCCTCTTGTACTAGGGTTGGCTTCTCACAGTTCTACTGTTGACACCGACAATAAATTAAAACATAACTGTCTCACGACGTTCTAAGTCCAATTCACGTACCACTTGATTCAGCAAATAATCGAACCCTTGGGATCTTCTTCAACCCCAAGATGTGATAAGTCGAAATTGATGTGCCAAATGACTATCACGATAAGAGCTCTTGGGAGTCATCAGCCTATTATCCTGACGTGTCATTTGATCCGTTGAGCGAGAATCCTTCCACATGGAACTCCCAGATCACTATGGTCAACGTTCGTCTCTGTTTGACCAATATATATGCGTTGTGAGAAGTCAAATTTTTCTTAATTATAAAAAATATTATTAGTTACCAAACATTGTATAGTTTCTGATTATGTATTTCATTTCAAAAATTATTTAAGAAAATCAATATACAAATTCACACGAAAAACATATATATTGTGACGCTTTGAACCCTCATTTGTGATGGGAGGAACAATGGGCATTAGTAATTAAACGTGCTAAATTAAACCTTCAGTAATTAATATCTCTCCACATGAAAAATATAAAAAGCAAATCTTAATATTCAAACAATAAATTTGTACACAAGTCACAAGCAAAGTAGTATCAATGTTCATTCACTATATAGCTATGTCCAGCTAGTTTCAGGACCTCAATTCCCAAGCTCAGAAAATTCAATTAGTGTCGGCTTGACTTGCAGGTCAAGAAGCAAGATTTTCCAGGAGAAGTACGTGCAAAAATTAGCCACGCAAACAGACTGCGTATAAATCGGGGCGTATTTAGGGTTAGGGATATATGTTCACATGAACCCATGCTTCTCGTCATAAATCATGTATAACAACATAATATATTTTTAATATTACTTAAATATATGTGCGTGCACTCATGCTCAAAAACTCTTATGATGCAATAGTTATATATTGGGTGCACCTCCTCTATAAGTGAAATTGACTGTTCAAATCTCACTTCGGATGA
>MCJB01002843.1:0-11109 GCA_002018475.1 Nicotiana obtusifolia | reverse complement strand
CAGAGATAGACAACAACATTTGATTCATCATCGATATTAAACGACTATTAACATTACACATGTGACCTTGATCACGAGTACGAACATAGGCAATTCTTGGTCATGAATGACCAAAAATGGGCAGAACACCAGAAGCTTTCAAGGAAGCAGAACATGTAGTAATAACAGTTATGTAAGATAACTATTGTGCAACCCATATGATTCCGAAGTCGATCATCAATTTATAATGAAAATAAGCCCGACGAAAATAAGACCGACGAAGCAACTGCATAATATCGGTGACAAACAGTAATACGCACAATGAATAGCATTCAAGAGTTATTAATCAAAGACGAGCAAATTCGAACGGAAAACAAACAGAACGAATCAAACAGGTCTGGATAGGAACTGAGAAATCATACATATAGTTTGTGACACGATTTGTAATTACAAAGGCGCTAGAGTGTACCTAGAAAACTGCAAACAAGCTTATCTACGCGAGAATGGCCACAGAGATCGAACCACAGCAGCAGCAACGACACTAAACAGTGTTCTGTTTTTTTGATTTAAACTCACGCTCTGTTTTTCTCTTTTTCTTTAGTTTCCCTTGTCTTTTTTCGAACTCAAAACTCCCTCTGTTTTTAAAACTTTCTTTCTTTAAAAAAAAAGTTTCAGATTTCTTCTTCTTAAAAAATTTCTAACTCTTGAAAATTTTCGACTTCAAGACAGATTCTCACTCTCAAAAATTTCGACCTCAAACTCTCTGTTTAGCTTTTTTTTTTCTTCTTAAGATTTCAGATTCTTTTTTCGTAAGCCCTCCCTCCAAAAACCCGACCTAGAACGAAGAAGAAATCACACTATATATAGGAAGAACCCCCCAAACACCCTTGTCCCCAAAAAACCCAAAAAATGAAACAAAAAATCAAAAAAATCCAAAACCCTTACCTCTGTCCGAAAATCGCTTTTTCAAATCGTATCCGGGACAAATGGACGGCGTAGATCGATTAAGAGCTGATCTACGGCCTCCATTTGAACCGTAAATGGTCCCAAAGCCGTAAAAGCACTGGGTGTGTACCCGTCTTTATCAGTGTTCCGTAGTACGTGGGGGAAGGGGAGGGGACCACGGTACTCGTTGAGTAACTCGCCTGATTTTGGCGAGTTGAGGGTGGCGGGAATCGGCGGGGTAGAAGGGGCAGCGGCGGATTTGGTTTTGAGAATTAGGTTTAGGTTTTAGTTTTTAAAAAGGGGGTGCTTTTGGATTAAAAGAGGGGTGAGGGAATTGGGCTGGCCGAATTTAGTGTATTTGGGCCAAATGTTTTTTTTAAAAATTTTGGCCCAATTCATTTTAGGACTTAATTAATTCCTCTTTTAATTTGTTAAATAATTTTCCAAAAATAGAAGTCCTAAAAATAAAATCCTAATTAATCAAAATGTGTAATTAAACTAATTTAACATAATGCTAGGCTCTATGAATTAAAACTTAAAAGATGCACTATTTTATGATTTTTAATTTTGTCTTTCTTGAATTAATGACCTAGTAATTAAATATGAATAATTATAGATCCAATTAATTATTAAAATGGCTAATAATCAATTTGAACTATTTTATTTATTTTTTTAGGAGTATTTAGGGCGGGGCAACAATCACGTGCTCACAGCTGCCCCTCTTTGCTCGAAGACACGAAGGGTTTTCGTGCAAAGATAGAATGAGCAATTCTGCGAGATTTTTGCCTATCCTAGACTCCATGAGAAGCACTTTTGAAAAGAATCTGACCGAACCTTGCTTCAAAGGTTGCCTACATATCCTTGGCCATAAAGGAAGCAGGTCAGTGTAGTTCTGGAAGTTTTTGGTAGCTGGGACTACCAGGAAGCTGTGATTGCGTTGCTCCCGCTGTGACCGTTTGCTGCGCTCCTTATTACAACAAAAATGAAAAACAAAAGCTAGACTAGCTATGCCTATCAGCTATGATTTACAAGATTCCTATCTATGAAGCTCTGGAAACTTGATCTTGAGTCTTAGCTGGTTTTTTGAAGCAGACTCCGATCTGAATCTTGATGCTCATCAACTGTAGGTGTTGGTTCTTTCTTCAATTTCTGAGTCAAGGTGAGACATGCGAGGCTTGTGACTTCCGTCAAGTTTAAATGCGTCGCGTCCTTGTTCACTGCAACATCTGAATGCCTTTCGTTCCTTTCTTTATTTAAATGGAGAATCATTCTCTGAACCATCTTGGCTCCGTGCCTCAGGGAGAATCCTGTTCAGACACCAAATCAAACAAACAAAATTATCCTGCCCCAGTTTCTATTGGGACAACTTTGTGAATTATTTGCACCTGAAGATCTAACCAGTGAAAGAAAGGTTGCCAGGTTATGCTGGAAACCGAATGAGTTATACTAAAAAAAAGTAAAGTTCTCGGGTTATGCCGAGGGTATTATCGACCTATTCTACTGGGAAAGAAAAGAATTCCTAGGTTATGCCAGGAAAAATAAAAGATCCTTGGGTTATGCCAGGGAGTCCACGGGTTATGCCGGGGAGAAAAGAAAATAAAGATCTTTGGGTTATGCCAAAGAGGTCCACGGGTTATGTCGGGGACAAAGAAAAACAAAAGATCTTTGGGATATGCCAAAGAGGTCCACGGGTTATGCCGGGGACAAAGTAAAACAAAAGTCTTTGGGTTATGCCAAAGAGATCCACGGGTTATGCCGGGGATACAAGAAAATAAAGATCTTTGGGTTATGCCAAAGAGATCCATGGGTTATGCCGGGGACGAAGGAAATGGTCCACGGGTTATGCCGGGGAGAAAAGAAAATAAAGATCTTTGGGTTATGCCAAAGAGGTCCACGGGTTATGCCGGGGACAAGGAAAAACAAAAGTCTTTGGGTTATGCCAAAGAGATCCACGGGTTATGTCGGGGATACAAGAAAATAAAGATCTTTGGGTTATGCCAAAGAGATCCACGGGTTATGCCGGGGACAAAGGAAATGGTCTTTGGGTTATGCCAAAGAGATCCGCGGGTTATGCCGGGGATGAGGGTTGAAACCTTTGGGTTATGCCAAAGGGATCCACGGGTTATGCCGGGATGAAGGAAAAGACCTTTGGGTTATGCCAAAGGGATTCACGATTAGGCCGGGGATCCACAGGTTATGCCGGGGAATCCACGGATTATGCTAGGGATAAAGGAAAGATAAAAGGTCCCTAGGTTATGCCAGGGAAATCCACGGGTTATGCCGGGAATAAAGGAAAGATAAAAGGTCCCTAGGTTATGCCAGGGAAATCCACGGGTTATGCCGGGGATAAAGGAAAGATAAAATCATTGGGTTATGCCAAAGAGATCCAAATTTAATGTAAAAACAGATTTTGGAGAGGACTTCCCTATGATCGTTGCTGCGAAGCTGCTTTTAGCCTTTGCGCAGTTTTCCTTCTGGTTACACCTGCTTCTTGCGAGGTGAATTTGGATTGCACCAATTTCCTGTTTTCAAACAAAGGACAATTGTTAGTTTGAAAAGGTGATTGGTTTTGTGGCCTTGATGATTCTGATAGCTTGATCCTGGCCTAACTTTCAGCGAGAACCTCCGCTTCTTGCTTGATTTTGAAAGTCGATTCCTTTCTTGAACCAAAGTACTCAATTTGCAAAATTTGTGGCCGCTTGCCCATATGGGACTCTGCCTTTTGACTTTTCTTGCCTCTGGGCTTTTTGTTTTTGGCTTTCTTTTCATTTTCATCAATTCAAGGTTTCAGAGCATTAGCCATCATGGCCAGTCGGATCTGACTTGATGCACTTGCTGAGGCTGGCACCTCTTTTGGATATGGCTTTTATCAAGCGGGACCCTGTAAAACCCGTCTTAACAACTTTTCTTTGTATTAGTTTCGGAATAAAAAGTAGACCGAAAAGGATTCAAAGAAAAGTAAACAAAAGGTGAGAGAATGAACTCGGGAAAGTGTCCCTTTCGAGAGAAATGAGAAGGACTTATCTGAGGTGCATGCAGACTTCACGTAGACATGACATGCTCTTTGGACTGGATGCCCGATCTGCGCCACTATCCAATTCTCCATGAACCATCAGAACCGTGTTCTAAAAACCGAGAAACTTCGCCAGGACTCTTTCAGTACCCCTAGGGGTGAGGATTCTTACTTTTCGATCAATGGCGCCCTTTGCGGGTTTTCGCCAATTGACCTCTCTCATTTCTCTTCTCACCGTCGCCTTGTAGTGCTCTTTGCGAGTTTTCACTAACAAGACTCTCTCATTTTTAGTTTCTCTACTCACGTCGCCTTATGGTGCCCGTGTGGGTTTTCACCAATAAGACTCTCTCATTTTATTTCTCTCATTTTGGATGCATTTTCAAATGGAAACCTTTCACTGATTGATCAGAAGGACTTGAACGAGGTTTTGGCAAAAGAAGGTTTTGACTGGATTAAAACTTTGGAACATTTCAGGCGAACACTGCCGAACCATTATAACATCTGCCCCAGTTTTACTTTTTGGGGGAAATTGAATTTTTATTTTGGTGTGACTGAACCTCAGGGAGAGGCTACCTACGTATCCTTTCGGAATCAAGTCAGACGAAGTTCATGCTACGTTGGTTTTGGATTTTGTTTTGTTTTCTCTTCTTTTTTTTCTCTTTTTTTTCTTTTTCTTTTCTTTTTCTTTTTCATTTTCTTTTCTTTTTCTTTTTCATTTTCTTTTCTTTTTCAACCAACTTTCGGTGATAGCTTTTCGAGTTCCAAAGAGGGTAATCAAAGAAGAATAACCGGCTCAAAGGGTTAGCAAAGGATTAGAGTGTTTGGGGTAGCGAGAATGAAAGCCTTTGTCATTTCAATCAGAAAGGTTACACATAGTACCTTTTTACTCAATCTGCATTCACTGCTGTTTCAGGATCATTTCCCTCGATGTCTCTCAAATACAGCGCTCCTCTTGGCAATATCTTTATGATGATATATGGTCTTTCTAATTAGGAGCGAATTTTTCTTTGGCTTCTTGATGATGGGGAAGAATTCGTCTTAAAACGAGTTGCCCCACTTCGAACCTTCTGGGCCGTACTTTCTTATTGTAAGCATGAGCCATTTTTTGGTGGTATAGCTGCCCACGGCAGACTGCGGCCATCCGCTTTTCATCGATCAGAGTTGGCTGTTCCAGGCGGGTTTTGACCCGCTCCTATTTTCAATTTCAGCTTCGACAATGATTCGAACGGAAGGAATTTCAACTTCTGCAGGTATCACGGCTTCAGTACCGTAGACCAAAAGGTATGGGGTTTCCCCAATCGATGTGCGCACAGTAGTGCGGGTTCTTGGTTACTTATTTCACAGTTAGACAGCGTGCTTGGATCTGGGCATGAAGTCCGCAAGCATGTCATACTATTTAAAGCCGCATTATTAGAGCTGAAAAGAGGAAACAAAATCAAAAGAGATGAATGATGAAATATTGATTTTATTTTATTGAATTTTTAAAGATAAAAGGGTTTACATTTGGAATTTTTAAAAGACAAGAAATTAAAAGAAAAACATCCGAGTTACACCCTGAGATAACTCGTGATGCAAGAAAAATGTGGCAAGACCGGTTTAACGGGACTCCCGCCGGGTTGGGAATGGCGTAGCCTCCCAATTTTACGGTTTAGCATTTGGTCCCATGTACAGCACATCAGCAGTGCTCGAGCCTTCCCGGGGCTGGACCATGTGGGTTTCGTATAACATCTGTTTCATAGCCCCCGCAGATTTCCTCAGTTTCTTTTCGGCCCGATTGTCTGCCTGAGTTTCTCCCAAGATTTCCTTGCCTTTGTATGTCACTACCGTCTTGCTATAATTCCATGGTACGGCAGTGGGATCCGCCATGGGCCTTTGTGGCGCGCGACCGATGACCACATGCTCATTCAGCCTTGGTGGGCATACCGGTCCCCGAGCCACATAGGTCCCCTTTTGCACATACACTTGAGCCTTTTGCTTGTTTAATTCAAATCTCTTGGGAGGGCTCAATGGCATTTGTTCTTTCTTGCGCCCTCGAGGGACATAAAGAACGGCATCTTTAGAGGGCATTGCCCCGGTTTCAACTTTTACTTTCTCTTCAGCCTTCTGAGGAACAATTTTGCTCTTCTTCTCTGTTCTGTCCTGTTCTGGGACAGTTTTTGGCTTGGTTTATGTATCGGCTATGGCGATGATGGCTTTCAAGGCGGGGTCAAATTCCCTGTCTTCACAAATCATTCCAATAACTGGCCCATTGTCGTGAGCTGGTAGTGGATTATTGGTTATATTGGGAATATCCTCATCTCTCAACACTATTCTTTTTTGTTCGATTAGATCTTCCACCGCTATTTTCAATGTCCAACACTTCTCCGTATCATGTCCTTCGGCCCCTGAGTGATACGCACATCGAGTGCCCCATTGATAGGAAGGTGACTCTGGGTTTTGCCGATTCGGGGGAACAGGCTGAAGCAGACCCATTTGAACCAACTTCGGGAACAGGCTTGAATATGTTTCACCAATGGGTGTGAAGTTTCTCCTTGGTGGCTCTCGGGCACGAAAGTTATTTTGTGGGGGTCGAGGATTGTAGTAGGTTTGGTACGGAGGTTGATTTCCAGGCGGTGGAGCTCTGTTCTGACTAAACTGTTGTTGGGGTCTGCCATATGGCTGGGCATTCATTACCTCATATGGTGGATGGGCATAGGCTATACCCTGGTGGGGGTAATAGTGCTGTGGGGCCCTTCCATAAAAGAGAGGTCTGGGTGACCGAGGTTTTCTTGTACTTGAAGCGGCCATTGACGATTCTTCTTTCTGCTTTCGATTGGCTAACCCTCCAGACCCACCTTGGATGGCTTGGGAGGTAGCTCTTATGGCAGATTGACTCAAAATCCGCCCTGTATTTAGACCGTTCTCGATCATTTCTCCGATTTTGATGGCCTCAGCAAATGGTTTCCCCATCGCAGACATCATATTTTGATAATAATCAGCTTCTTGAGCTTGGAGAAAGACCGTGACCATTTCAACCTCATCCATTGGAGGTTTCACCCTCGATGCTTGCTCACGCCATTTGACGGCATACTCCCGGAAGCTTTCCGAGGCTTTCTTCTTTAAATTTGCTAAGGAATTTCTGTCCGGAGCAATGTCAATATTGTACTGGAACTGCCAGACAAAATCCCTGGCCAAATCGTCCCAAGTATGCCAACGGGATATTTCTTGGTCCATGTACCACTCGGAAGCAATACCGACCAAACTTTCCCCAAAGTAAGCCATGAGGAGCTCTTCTTTTTCGCCCGCTCCCCTCAGCTGATTGCAATATTTTTTGAGATGGGCGATGGGATCCCCATGTCCATCATATTTCTCAAACTTTGGGGGTTTTAAAACCCACTGGTAGATGTACATGAGGGAACATGTACAGGTCTGCATATGAAACACTTTTTTGTCCACTCAGACCCTGCATGTTTTTCAAGCTTTGTTCGAGACTCCTCATTTTTCTTGCTATTTCTTCTTGCTCGGGAGTCTTGGTGTTCATCTCTTGCCCCGGGGCAAACTCATATTTGGGCACTTGGGTGTAAGCCTCTGCAGGAAACTGAGTTAATTCAACCGGTGATGGCTGTGCCTGATATGCAAATGATGACGGATTGAAGCTGGGTCGGGGCAATGCGGGCCGTGTTGTGGCAGCGCAGGGTGGCGCGGTGAATATGTTCGAGGCTGAGCCAGCATTTGAAGTATGAGGGTGTTCTTCTGATGGAGTGCCCATAAAGTTGGCGGCAATAGTGGGGTATCCCATTGGATAACTTATGGGGATACTAGCGGCCCCACCAGCTCTAGGAAAGAGCTCCGGAAATCCAGGTGGCTCTTTCCCGTTTGTCCACGCGTCCCACATTTCCATCATGCGGAGACGCAACAATCTGTTCTCCTCGGCAGCGGCCGATTCTGGAGCTATTATGCTAGACATTGGATTTTCCTCCGAGAGAGGAATCGTGGGCAAGGTCAATTCTGACGTCATTTCAACGCTTCCCTTCGATCTTGTGAAGTAAGGATGATGCGCCAGATTACCACAAAACAAATCACCAAAAACCTATGCTCAAAAGCAAACCGGTTAGTTTACGACAAATAACAGATAGACAATCGCACATTAGGGTGTGATGCACCTAAGCAGTTAAATGTGTTCCTATATGTTTCACAACGGTTGCATGTTTCATCCCGGCTCTCTACTTCCCTCATTTTCTTTGATTTTCACTCTTTTCTTTCTATCCCGTTCTCGCTCTCTATTCATTTTTTTTTTTTTTGATCATTTTTTTTTGTGGTCTCTTTTCTTTCTTTTTTTAATTACAAAAAGGAGTCATTTTGCAAACCTTTAAATAACGCGGCTACATTTACAAACACGGCCCTTCAGCACTTCAGAAGGGAAGATTTTAAACAGCCTTCCAGTGAGTGTCCTTTTGGAGACATTTGGCTATTTACGCAAAGACGACACTACCTAACCACTTTTATTTTTATTTTCCCAAAATAAAATACTTAAAGGAAGCAAAAGATGTTTTTTGGATTTTTATATTTATTATTATTATTTTTATTAGTAAAGAAAGACTACTTTAGAATTTTCAAAAGAAAATATTTGATTGAATTTTGTTTCATTCTTTTTCAAGGAAGAAAGGAAAATTTTCATCACCTCCTATTCCTATGATCTTATTCATTATCAAGAAAGAAGAAAGAAAGTATTTTTGAGCAAAATATATATATTTCATATTTTTTTTTGAACTTTTATTTTGTAAAAGCAAGAAAAGAATGCTTAGAAAAAGTAAGAACATATTTTGAGTTCTCTTTTCTTTTCTTTTTTTACTGCAAAAATAAAGAAACATTTTTTTTTAATTTACTACAGAAAATATGTTATATATATTTAGCAAAAACCTTTCGTTTATTTTATTTTTTAGGAAGCCAAAATATGTGGACTTCAAAATTTGTTTTTCTTTTTTTTTCGAAATTCTTTTTTTTTAATTAAAAAAAATATTTTTGGAAAGTTTAGAAGTGAAAGAAAGATATTTTTTCTAAATTTTGTTGTTTTTTCTTCTTTTCATAGGAAACTTTCAATAACCCGAATTCCTAAAATTTATTTATTATCAAAGAATCTAGAAGGAAAATATTTTTGAACAACCAAAAACTTTTTGAAATTTTTTTTAGAACTTTTCTTTTTTTTTTTCATTCTAAAAAGACAAAGTATTTTGGATTTTAGTTTTTAGGTTTTTTTTTTTTTTTTTTTAGAAACAAAATTCTTTTCAATTTTCTTTTTTTTATTTTTTTTATTTTTTTTATTTTTGAAAACATTTCGGCAGCATTTCGCCTTATTTTGGACACCAGGTTTTTTGACAATGTGTAACGACTCTCAAATGCACATGATGCAAATAAACGTTCCTACTAGGGATCCGGCATGAGGTTATGTTTTTCTAAGCTGAAAACCTCGGTATTTGTTCTAGACTGTGTACCCGAGCGGACAACTCGAGCCGAGGAAGGGGCTACGTACAGGGCACCAAAAGGCCACCCGGCTTTGTAACTTGTCCGGCCTCTTTCTTATTTTAGGTAAGACACTAACAGAATGGGAAGTCACGACCAGCGTGCATCTCCCCGAAGATGAGAAGAGAAAGGTTCGGAGCAGTTTTATATACAGTCCAGATAATATCAAAGCGGTAAAAGCGGCATTTAGCACATTAGGCTCAACAGGTAATAAAATCAGATAAAAGTCAAAAAATAACAATCATTCTAAGCTCGAATTCTTGAACCCTGAACCAGAGATTCTGGGTTTTTTCTTTTCCCCAGTAGAGTCGCCAGAGCTGTCACACCCCTTTTTGGTACATCTCCCGGGAAGGAAATATATTAAAAGAGTTTTTCCAATTAAAGTGACATTATTCGAACTGGGATTATTTATTTATTTTTTATTAGAGTCGCCACTTGGAATATTTAATTGGTGTTCCAAGTCACCGATTTATTTTTATCCCAGATCGAGGAAAATTTCGACTTTTTTTTTGAAGTCTGCGAACCAGAAATTCTAAGTAAGGAATTCTGTTAACCCGAGGGAAGGTGTTAGGCACCCTCGGATTTCGTGGTTCTAGCACGGTCGCTTAATTGTTATAATTGGCTTATTATCTGATTTTAATACCTATTATTAACCTATGATGCATTTTACATAATTTCGCTTTTTCGCTTTTAAATTATTTGAAAAAATTGCGATGTTAATCAAAATATGTCACAAATCACGTCACATAAATGCACCCGTAATTTGTAACACCTTTTAATTAAACATCGGGATTTTGGATTTGGGTCACATAAATGCGCACCCGAATTTAGGAAATTAAATTAATAGACTAACGCGCCTAGAGCAAATTACGCGTTTTTCAGTTTGTCGAGGGCCATGGAATTCGCTAAATAGCGCACCTCGGTTTTCTAAGGATTTCAATATTTATTAACGAGGGCCATATGTTTATAATTTCCTTTGGTATGGCACGCCTCGAATTAATTCAAGAGCCTCTATTATTCAAAGTTATTAGAATCGGGTCACCTAAAAGGCACCCCCGAAGATTGACATTGTCACTATGTCACGGGAACCGTACCCATAGTGGCAGCGTAATTAAATGTTTTTGAATTAAATTTCTTAAGTTTAAAAACATTGAAAGCTTATTTATCCTAATCTTATATCTAATTAATTAGAGGGCCATTAGAAATCGTTATTAACTATATGGCACACCCTACTAATTTTAACACTAAATGTCATTACTAAGAAATAATAATGGCAATCACAATCAATTTCTAATAAGTCAAATTTAGCAACAATTCTTCAGTACAAGGATCATTTACAAATATAACCATCAACAATATAGACTAAGTAATTCGAGCCTTGAAGGTTAATTGTTGAATTGAACTCGATTTCAAACATAGCGAGCAGTATATTAAAGGCAAGCATACTTTGGATTTTAACAGCATTGTCCCTACAATATCCATCTTAAGGTTGATATAGCACAATTCAGTTATACACATATAGCCATCAAATTCATGGTTACACTGCAATCTGGATTTATGCTAACAATCCAACGCGACCAACTTACAAAAAGAAACAGATTACAACTTAAAATTTTCAGTGTGGATAGATCTGTCATCAAGAATGAGTCGCTTTTGCAATAATACAAATACAG
>MCJB01002842.1:0-11109 GCA_002018475.1 Nicotiana obtusifolia | reverse complement strand
GTAGATGAGCTGCTTGCAATAGTTCCTGCATCAATAATATTAACATTGTTATGGGTTTTTTGGAGTTTCCCAACGTCTCCTTCTAGATCCGCATTTTTCAAGTCATGCTGCTGACTGCTAGTTATTTTTTGTAGCTCCGCATTTTTATAGTCATGCTGCTGACTACTAGCTTCTTCTAGATTTTGTAATCTTCTTCCCATGCCATCTATTTGTATAGATAACTTGGAAAGGATTGTATATATGTCTTCAGTAGTTGTTTCTGGTACATCATCTGTCTGTGTACCTTTCTCTTGATATGTAATCTGCAATAACATTCTTGTCAGTTTTTATTACTTCTATTGTGAATGTAAAATTTTGAATATTTAATACCAGTCTTCGTATTTCCTTCGTCGTAACTGAGTCCTGTACTTTTCTGGTTAACCACCATTTAACTTGAGTATTATCTGTTCTCACAATAAATTTGCTATACACAATATATGGTTCAAAGGCTAATAAACATTTATATAAAGCAAATAATTCTTTCCTATTTATTTCCCATTTTAATTGTGGTTCAGTATATGATCCTGAATGATATCTACAATGGTGCTCTATCTTTTCATTTATATATCTATATTTAAGTACTCCTCCATAACTATGGTTGCTTGAGTCTGTCTCAACTATGTATATAAATTCTCTGTTTTCGTCAGGGAAGTATAGTTTCGGTAATTTAGTACACATAGTTTTTATTTTTTGTATATGTAATTTATCTTTATCATCAAAGTGATATTCTACATCTTTCTTTAATTTTCTCTGTAATGGTTTTAAATTCTCTTCTACTTTAGGTATATATTCTCGTACTTGGTTAACTAGGCCTAAAAAGGATTGTAGTTTTTTTTTTGTATCAAGAGTTTCTTCTGAATTTATTATTTTTTGTACTATATGAGTTTGAATTTTTATTCCATTTTTATCTATTTGTATTCCTAAGAATTCTATTTGAGTTTTCATTATTTCTGCTTTCTTTTTACTTAAACTTATTCCTGATATTTCTATAATGTGTATAAATTTTTCTAATAATTTAATATGTTCTTCTTGTGTTTTAGAAAATAATAATATATCATCTATATATACAATACAATTTTCTAATTGATTAAAGTAATTGTCCATAAAATGTTGGTATCTACCTGGTGCATTTTGATATCCAAAGGGTAATACATTCCATTCATAAAATCCTTGTGGTACTGTAAAGGCTGTTAATGGCTTAGATTCTTCTTCTAGTTTTAGGTGATAGAATCCTGATTTACAGTCAAATTTACTAAAATAGTTATAGCCTTGTATTTGTCTTACTTTTAGTATTTTATTTGGTATTGGATAATTATACGTTTTAGTTTTTGCATTTAAGCTTCTATAATCAATTACCATTCTACTTTTTCCTCTTAAGATTATATAACTACCCTATGATTTTGAAGAATGGTATGATGAATCCATTAACCGGGAATACTACAAATCATATTTGCTATACCTTTGGAATCGTACCAACGAGTAAAAAATACAGATATGGAAACTCAAAGAATAACTTGCAGTAGCGAAGGAGCAACTGAAAGAGACCGACGAAGAAAATAATCGGTTGCAAGAAAAATTTCAATGGTTGAAGCAGAGAGTAATGGGCGATAGCGACTAAACAAACACATGATTATGTTAAGTGTGGTTATTATTTTTGGAGGTTTCATGTATTATGTGTTTTTTTAATGTATTTTAATTTATGTTAGTATGCCGTATTTTTAATGTTCTAGTTTTAAACTAATCAATAAGATTAAAACAAAAAACACATGCGCTTATAATGTAAAACGTCAATAATATTAACAAAAATATTTAATGTCATAAATACAAATCAAAATACATATCAATATGTCCCACAGCCTGTATGCTTTAGTGCATTGGCTGGCGTGAGGCGCATTAACATCCCAACCATCTATGTTATCCGGATCACCCTCATCCCATTGCATCTTTATCTGAGGAAGTGTTGTAGCATGATCGTCTGGAAGGGTAGCAGGATCAGTAGAGGCATCCGTTGGGCCATCAGCAAGCTACAAAATATTAGCAGAATTTAGTATATAATATATAGAATAGTAACATAATAGTTTTTAAAGAAAATAATAGACAAACCTGTGTCTCAACCGGCTCCCGAGTCAATCCTTTATCTCCGATGGTCGAGTATCACACATTGTGGCCTCCGTGATAGGTGATGGAAAAATCATTAAAAAAATTTAAAAATTTAGATATTACTGACAAATAATTAAGGAAATGTTTTTTTAAAGTAATGGTAATACAAACACACCTGCGTCTGAGTAGGCACACAGTGTTCTGGGGGAACTCCGAGGTGCACTAGACTAGATAAAGGTTGTGATATCTCCACCGGATGTGATGTCTCCCTCTCTGTGCCTGGAGTATCCTCAACATCCCTCGATGAAGAGGCATAACTCAATCGTCTACCACTATGCACCTCTCGCACCGACCGATCCTCTGCAACCCTCGATGACTCTGGAGCAGCAGGAAAATACTGATCCCAATCATACATCGTAATGGCGGTGGCCACGATCAACATTGGAGTTATCCGGGTCCATTGTGAAGTCCCTGGTGGTAGATGAAGGTTGAACGACGGCATATCATCGCGAGCATCATGTGGCTTAGTAAAGTTACCCGGCAGATCATCGCCAATATTATCCACAACGCCCCCTTGTTGGAGACCCCATCCTCGCTGGCCACCACGACCACGTGGGCCACCCTTTCCTCTCTGGACATGCTTGGCACGTCAACCACGTGCTGGGGGCATGCCTGGCCCATGATGGTAATCCTCAGGTAGCACAGACGCAGCATCAAAACTTAATCGCGCATCCTCTCGAGCAGTTCTCGATGTGTAAGCAGCAAGATCAGCAACCTGACAACCCTACTTGTGCACAACTGGAACTCCATCGCCTGCATGTTATAGCATCTGCAGTTCCATCTTGTAGAAATGGTGTAAGCCGATAGCCTGCATAACATATAACATATTAATTAAGAAAGGATGTTAAGAGATTCTAACATGATAAGTAAGTATATCAAATAACATACCAGTGTCTCATGCCTGCCAGTGCTCCTGATGAATGGGATTACCAATCAGAGTGCGAGTAACACGGCGATACCAAACCATGTACTCATTCTCCCCGTCAACACGGTCATGTGGAGGGTATGGCAGAATCAGGACCAATCTCCGATCCCAGTCTTCTATCTGGGCCTCTAGCCAGGCCAAGTATGCTTGATCGACTTACTGCGATCATCACACTCGTAATGTGTGGTATGCCAACTGGGAGGAATAGGTATAAGATGTCAGCGACCAAACTATCGCAGGAGTCATCCGGTTGCATGATGCTCGACTATATCGAGACATATCAGTGGGACCTCAAACATCCACACAAGTCAACCGCATGAATAATAATCCAGCAAGCCGGCGATGATCTCATTGCTATACGGGCTCCATATGAACTATTTATTAAATACAAGAATAGTGAGTAAAGGCAAGATAGATCGAACATTATCAAAAACACTTAGTCAAATATTTACCTGAGCATCTTCAAGTAGATCCAACAGATCCTTGTAATAAGGAAGATCATGTCGAGCCTCGACCTTGCGGGCGCGGCCTCGCCTCTCTACCCACCTCCTAGCACATGGTAGAAACGGAGGTGGTGCATCTAGAGCTATCAGTCGGGGAGGAGGCTTGATCTGCAAGAACCGCTCCCAAGCCCAAACCTAATATTGAATGTGGACGTAAATTTGAGTATATTTTATGATCTCTGTGATAATCATGAAAAGAATTGATAATGTTATCACTTTCAGTAGCGAAATAAATCTGGCAACATCTCTTATGATGCCCATGGACGCCCTACACGGCTGCCTATAAACGTAGGCTAGAACAGCTCCACCCCAGTTGCACGTAGATAACTCATCTAGCCGCTCCAGATGATGCAAAAACCGTAGGCTAACAAGGTTTCCCGAAGTGTTCGGAAAAAGAATACCACCAAACATCATCAATAGCAACAGCCATGTCTGCCGCTTAATATCATCTAATGGTGAGTCATCTGTGATCTTCTCGTGCAGCGCCACCAGTTGCTGCCTAACATGCGATAACTGCAATCGACAACCGTAGCCGGCTCCGCTATTTGGAATCCAGTGAGCCTCTCAACATTTGTAGATAGCCGACTCTCCTATAATCCCTAAGAGTGGGCAGGTAGTGGACATCCAAACCATCAACAGGCAACCCGAATAATACCTCCACGTCCTGTAGCGTCATAGTCGCCTCGCCGATAGGTAGATGAAATGTGTGAGTCTCAGGTCTCCACTACTCGATCATAGCTGTGATCAGAGGTCAGTTGAACTGCAACAGGCTGACCTTTACAATCCGGTAAAAACCAGTCCGCTGAAGGCATGCAACGGCTTCAGCTTCTTCGTTTCTCTCTTCAGTCATCGCCAGATCGTGAAAGACTTGTATCATTATCAAGCAATGGTTGTTGCATTCCACAACCTTAACTCTGATTCTGGTCTTAAGAAGCTTGATGAGTACCTCCTGACCCGTAGTTACATCTCCGGGTACCAAGCCTCAAAGGATGATATCACTGTGTATTCATATTTAGCAAAAGCCCCTTCAGCTGAATATGTGAATGCATCTAGGTGGTATAAGCACATCGATGCACTTTTGAGAATCTCTGGTGTATCTGGCGAAGGTGCCGGTGTCACTGTAGAGGGATCTGCACCAATCACTGAGGAGGCAGTGGCAACTCCTCCTGCTGCTGACTCTAAGGCCTCAGCTGCAGAAGAAGAAGATGATGATGACGTTGATCTATTTGGTGAGGAAACTGAAGAGGAAAAGAAGGCTGCTGAAGAACGTGCTGCAGCAGTTATGGCTTCAGGGAAGAAGAAAGAATCCGGCAAGTCATCAGTTCTTTTGGATGTCAAGCCATGGGATGATGAGACCGATATGAAAAAGCTTGAAGAAGCTGTTCGAAGTGTTCAGATGGAAGGATTGACTTATGGAGCATCTAAACTTGTTCCTGTTGGATATGGTATTAAGAAGCTGCAGATCATGCTTACCATTGTGGATGACTTAGTATCTGTGGATGATCTCGTTGAGAATTATTTTACAGTTGAACCTATCAATGAGTATGTCCAGAGCTGTGATATTGTTGCTTTCAACAAAATATGAATTCTGCTACTCTCTGAAGTTTTGATGGAAATGGGTGGCTATTCTTACCGAAGACAGCGATCAGTAGTTCTATGTTGCTTCTCTTTATGTTACTATGTTTTCTTGTCAAAAGGGTGTACCTGAATCTGACATGGGTATCTGTTTTGCTCGTTTGGATTAGTACTTAAAATTTCTGGAATCTTCTAAGTTCTCACTTTAATTTAAGTATCGGTTTTGGAAAGACTTAAAAAAAAAAAAAAACTATATAGGAATGAAGTTGGTGGTCCCTAATGAACTCCCAAAAATCGTCAATACGTTGACAGCAACTGTCCATCCCAGATGTGTAATGACCTATGACCACCCTGGAGCAACAGTAACTCTCGAACAGTAGGTCCAGGATGCACAGACAGACGATCCGTGATGATGTCTGTAAATTGAATAATATTAATCAGAATGTTGTTCTCTTTAATAGTCTAACGTCTCGAAATATATTGCGTTATTTTTTATCCTAATATTTAATTGATAATTTTTTATATTTACTTTGTTTGATATAAAACATTTATTTATATGTTAGTTTTTTGAATTTTACAAATAAAGTTATGTAGGGTTTTGTTTGTATTGTCAATTTATTTTCATATTTATTCATCATTATAAGAAAATTAAATATATAATTCGTTTAACTTATCGAGATATTTTTAACAATTATTTGTATAAAATTACTATTAAGTATTTATTGCATTTATAACGATTTATGTCTTAATTTAATACTTTTAACCAAACAAAAACGGCACAGCCCCTTTTACGTACTGTTAATGTTTTAACAATCTCATTCCTCATTAATAAAATACTAAATACTTAATTTTTTTAACTTTTTGATATTATTTTAAAAAAATTACTATTAAGTATTTATTCGTTCATAACGATTTGTATGTTAATTTATTATATTTTACACAAAAATTCAGCAGCGTCTCTTTTGTTCTAACAACTAATTATTTTATGATTCATATCTAATAATACATTTACTATATACTTAATAATTGATTAATATTTGATACTTAATAATGGCAACAAATAACATCAATTAACATAAACTAATTTTTTTTTTTGCAGTTCTACTACACTAAAGGGCACTACATAACGCTAAAGAGCACTAAATAATACTAAAGTCACATATTATTGTTGTACAATTATCAAATTATTCAGCAACTATATAAAAAAGGTATAATAAACTATTTTCATACAAATTTGCTAAACGCTAAACTATTTCGGATAAAAAAATAAAAAAATTCAAAAAAACTCACAAAACAATCACAAAATCATATAAAGTAATAACAACTAATTACTCAATTATAAATATCACTTATACTAAAAAAGTCTTTTGACATAACTCTTTTTTGAAATTTTTTTGAATGGAGAAATAATGAAGATTTGACCATTGAGTCGAGCAATAAACGACTTTCACTCCATAAGGCAGCCTTGGATCAGGTGTTAGATCGATAAGATAATAATGGGACAAGATTTCGTGGAAGGTGTGGGCTCCAATGGAGTTTTTCTCTTTTAAAAATGGGGGGAGGGGGGGGGGAACCATATTTTTGTTTTCTATCGTGAAGAAGACGACTGGTTTATTTAAATGGGTATAGCACATGAATTACATGAACTATACATGTCTATCTTTTCACATTCAGGTATAGCGCATGTATCTGATGCGTTATACTAAGTCTTTGACCGTCTTTTCAATCTAAGGCAAAACGCATGAAGACTACGTACTCTTCAAAAAGGTTGGCCTAGATTTATATGCAGGAGATTGCCCGGCTACATGTTGTACCTATTTCCATCATTTCAGATAGAGGCCCTCAGGTCACTTCACATTTCTAAAGAGCAGTATAGAGTGATCTGGGTACCGGGGCAGAGCTTAGCACAACCTTTCATCCACAGACCCCAGGTAATCGAAGCGGACAGTTCAGATTCTAGAGGATATGCTTAGAGCATGTGTTATTGGCTTCGGAGGGCAGTGGGATAGATCTTACTATTGGCTTAGTTTGCTTATAACAACAGTTATCAGTCCATCATTGCGATGGCTCCATTCGAGGCTTTATATATTCGGCGATGTCGTTCCCTCATCGGTTGGTTTGAGCCCGGGTAGGCTAGGTTATGTGGTACTAATTTGGTAAAGGATGACTTGGATAAGGTGAAGTTGATTCCGAAGCGACATCGCACAGCACAATCCAAACAGAAGAGTTACGCGGATCAAAAAGCACGTGATTTTTCATTTATGGTGGGCGAGAAAGTTCTCTTGAAGGTCTCGCCAATGAAGGGTATCATGAGGTTCGGAAAGAAGGGCAAGCTGTGTTCGAGGTTTATTGGCCCATTTCAGGTGTTGAAGCGAGTTGGGGAAGTTTCTTATGAGCTTGCTTTACCTCCCAGTCTATCAGGAGTTCATCCGGTTTTCCATGTGTCTATGCTCCGGAAGTACTAGTAGGTCGCATTTGTTAGATTTCAGCACTCCAGGTATGATTCTAGACCCGTTCAAGGACGAACGCTTATTTAAGAGGTGGAGAATGCAACGATCCGATCGGTCGTTTTGCTCTAGAGATCCCCGCTCCCCTATTTAAGACTACCTGTATGTGCTTTTACTTTTTTATGATTTCCGGGGGTGGTTGGTTTGGTTTTGGAAGGGTTCGGGTTGAATTCAAAACACTTAGTTCCATAATAGTGGCCTAAGGTGACCAAGTTTGAAATGAGTCAACGCTTTGAGTAAACGACCTCGGAATCGGGATTTGAAGGTTCCAATAGGTTTGTATGACGATTTTGGACTTGGACGTATGTTCGGATCGAGATTTGGGTAGACCGAGAGAGTTTCGGCGCTTATATTCGAAAGTTGGCATTTTGAAGGTTTTAGAATTTCCTAAGTTTGGCTTGAAGTGGATTTGGTGTTATTAATGTCCGTTTGAGATTCCGAGCCTTAAAATAGGTTCGTATTGTGATTTGTCACTTGTACATAAAATTTGGCATTATTCCGAGTTGTCTAAGTATGATTCGACATGTTCCGAGCTAGTTGAAGAAGTTTGAAGTTCATAAGTTGATTAATTTGGTTTTGGGGTGCGATTCTTAGTTTCTGTGTTATTTTATGTATTCCGAGGTTTCGAGCAGCTCTGTATTATGTTTATGAACTTGTTGGTGCATTTGGATGGAGTCCCGGGTGGCTCGGGTGTGTTTCAAACTACCCGGAGCTAAGTCAAAAATTGTAGATTTTGTTGGTTCTGGTTTCCTTCTTCGCCAACGCAAAGGTCTTCTCGTATTCACGATGAAGAATTTGGGGCAGCAGCGATTTTTTCTTCGCGATTGCGTTCATGAGGTCATGTTCGCGAAGGTATGGGACCTGAGGCCTTCGTGTTCGCATAACCTGTCCCGCGTTCGCGTAGAAGAACGGGCCTGGGAGGGGTCAGCTGTAATTACCCTTCGTGTTCGCGAAGCTCAGACTTGGCAAACCTTCGTGATCACGAGTCTCCCCTCGCATTCACGTAGCATAGTTTCTGCGCCCAGCCGAGTTTCGCCTTCGCGATCGCGAGGCTGCTTCCGCGATCGCGAAGAAGAGATGCATTGGCAGTATTTTAATTTAAACACGGTACTTAGGCCATTTCTTTCATTTCACACATCTTTTGGCTGATTTTGGAGCTTTTCAAAGAGGGATTTTCACCTAACATCTTGAGATAAGTATCTTCTACACAATGTGAGTTTCATACATAGATTATGAGTAGATTTTAACATAAAAATTGTAGAAATTTTAGTATTTCGTTGAAAAACCTAGGTTTTGTAAAAATGAGATTAGACCATGAAAATTATTTTTTTTTTTTTTGGTTAAATAAGTCTTTTATTGATGTCAGTTAAACAGAATTTACAAGGAGGGAGGGGGACATGAACCTTACCTCCCCAAAAAAACAAATGTACCTTATCTTATAGATACAAAAATACAAGATGTGTCCAATAGGTACAAAGTGTGTCCGACCTAATTTAAAATAACTTTAGGAATGCAATGGTTGGACAATGTTAAACCATATAATTTAGAAGATAAGCAACTAACAATAACTTATGAAGCTAAGAAAATCACAATAAAGCGAACAATAATGTAAACAATGACAAAAATTTATATATTAGTAAAAATTATTGTTGAAGGATATTACAATAGATATTATACACCAATGATAGATACAGGAGCAGAAGCTAATATGTGTAATCATAATTGTTTACCAGATAGTAAATGGAAAAAATTAAAAACACCTCTTATAGTTACAGGATTTAATAATAAAGGTAGCATGATAGAATATAAAGCTAAGAATATAAAAATCCAAATATGGGATAAAATACTACACATAGAAGAAATATATAGTTATGAATTCACAAATAAAAATATATTATTGGGAATGCCGTTCTTAGAAAAACTATACCCACACACGATAACAAAAACACACTGGTGGTTTACTACCCCATGTAAACAAAAAATAGGAGCAAAACGAGTAAATAACAAAATAAGGAAACGTACACCATGGATAAAAGGAAGTGAAAAAATTACTCAAAAACTAGAAAATATAACACCAAATACCCATAAAATAGAAATAATTATATTTTCAATAGATAAATTAAAAATGATAGAAGAAAAATTAGAAAAATTATATAGTGAAAACCCCCTGCAAGGATGGGAAAAACACAAAACTAAGATAAAAATAGAACTTATAGATGAAAATAGTATAATAACCCAAAAACACTTAAAATATAATTTTGATGACTTAAATGAATTTAAAATACATATTACTGAATTAATAGAAAACGGATATATACAAGAAAGTAATAGCAAACATAATAGCCCAGCTTTTATAGTTAATAAACATAGTGAACAAAAAAGAGGAAAAAGTAGAATGGTAATTTATTATAGAAACTTAAATGCAAAAACTAAAACGTATAATTATCCAATACCAAATAAAATACTAAAAGTAAGACAAATACAAGGCAATAACTATTTTAGTAAATTTGACTGTAAATCAGGATTCTATCACCTAAAACTAGAAGAAGAATCTAAGCCATTAACAGCTTTTACAGTACCACAAGGATTTTATGAATGGAATGTATTACCCTTTGGATATAAAAATGCACCAGGTAGATACCAACATTTTATGGACAATTACTTTAATCAATTAGAAAATTGTATTGTATATATAGATGATATATTATTATTTTCTAAAACACAAGAAGAACATATTAAATTATTAGAAAAATTTATACACATTATAGAAATATCAGGAATAAGTTTAAGTAAAAAGAAAGCAGAAATAATGAAAACACAAATAGAATTCTTAGGAATACAAATAGATAAAAATGGAATAAAAATGCAAACTCATATAGTACAAAAAATAATAAATTCAGAAGAAACTCTTGATACAAAAAAGAAACTACAATCCTTTATAGGCCTAGTTAACCAAGTCCGAGAATATATACCTAAACTTGCAGAAAATTTAAAACCATTACAGAAAAAATTAAAGAAAGATGTAGAATATCACTTTGATGATAAAGATAAATTACATATACAAAAAATAAAAACTATGTGTACTAAATTACCAAAACTATACTTCCCTGACGAAAACAGAGAATTTATATACATAGTTGAAACAGACTCAAGCAACCATAGTTATGGAGGAGTACTTAAATATAGATATATAAATGAAAAAATAGAGCACCATTGTAGATATCATTCAGGATCATATACTGAACCACAATTAAAATGAGAAATAAATAGGAAAGAATTATTTGCTTTATATAAATGTTTATTAGCCTTTGAACCATATATTGTGTATAGCAAATTTATTGTGAGAACAGATAATACTCAAGTTAAATGGTGGTTAACCAGAAAAGTACAGGACTCAGTT
>MCJB01002841.1:0-11111 GCA_002018475.1 Nicotiana obtusifolia | reverse complement strand
CACGACTCCCGAGGGAGGGAGATTTGGGGTCGTGACAGGAATACAAATAGATAAAAATGGAATAAAAATGCAAACTCATATAGTACAGAAAATAATAAATTCAGAAGAAACCCTTGATACAAAAAAGAAACTACAATCCTTTTTAGGACTAGTTAACCAAGTACGAGAATATATACCTAAACTAGCAGAAAATTTAAAACCATTACAGAAAAAATTAAAGAAAGATGTAGAGTATCACTTTGATAATAAAGATAAATTACATATAGAAAAGATAAAAATTATGTGTACTAAATTACCAAAACTATACTTTCCTGATGAAACCAGAGAATTTATCTACATAGTTGAAACAGATTCAAGTAGCCATAGCTATGGAGGAGTACTTAAATATAGATATATGAATGAAAAAATAGAGCACCATTTTAGATATTACTCAGGATCATATACTGAACCACAATTAAAATGGGAAATAAATAGAAAAGAATTATTTGCTTTATATTTCTCCAAGATTGACTTACGTTCAGGGTATCATAAGGTGAGGGTTAAGGAGAAGGATATTCCAAAGACGGCCTTCCGGACAAGATATGGGCACTTTGAGTTCTTGGTGATGTCGTTCGGGCTAACAAATTCCCCAGCAACTTTTATGGATCTCATGAATACTGTATTCAGGCCCTATCCTGATGTGTTCGTGATTGTATTCATTGATGACATTCTGTTATATTCCCGTTCGGAGGCGGAACATGCGGGCCACTTGTAGATAGTATTACAGACGCTTCAGGATCATAAGTTATATGCTAAGCTCTCCAAATATGAATTCTGGTTGAACTCAGTAGCATTCCTTGGCCATGTGATATCTGACGAGGGTATTAGTGTCGAAACTCAGAAGATCGATGCAGTATAGAATTGGCCGAGACCTACAACACCATCAGAAGTCCGCAGCTTCCTGGGGCTAGCAGGATATTATAGGCGGTTAGAAGGGTTTTCCTCTATATCAACACCATTGACTAAGTTAACACAGAAAGCTACCAAGTTCCAATGGTCTGACGCTTGTGAACGTAGTTTTTAGGAGCTGAAGAATCGATTGACATCCGCCCCAGTGCTCACTCTTCCCGAAGGAACAGAAGGTTATGTGGTATATTGTGATGCCTTAGGTATAGGTTTGGGGTGCGTATTGATGCAGCGTGGGAAGGTGATTGCATATGCATCAAGACAATTGAAGAAGCATGAAAAGAATTATCCAACCCATGATTTGGAATTGGCTGCAGTAATATATGCTTTGAAGATATGGCGGCACTACTTATACAGCGTCCATGTTGACATCTACACAGATCACAAGAGTTTACAATACATCTTCAATCAGAAGGAGTTGAACTTGAGGCAGCTTAGGTGGCTCGAATTACTGAAAGACTACGACGTCGAGATATTGTATCATCTCGGTAAAGCCAATGTTGTGGCAGATGCTCTCAGCCGTAAGTCAATGGGAAGCTTAGTACACATTGAAGCAGGTAGATGGGGGTTGACTAAAGAGCTTCATCAGCTAGCCAATATGAGAATCAAATTATTAGACTCTGATGGCGGAGGTGTTACTGTACATAATACATCAGAATCATCTTTGGTAGCTGAGGTAAAAGCACGGCAATTTGAAGATCCTATCTTAGTACGATTGAGAGAGAGCATTCAGTAGTGTAAAATTACGGCTTTTGAGATTGGAGGATGGGGAATTGAGATACCAGGGCCGATTGTGTGTGCCTAATGTGGCAGGGTTGCGAGAGAAGATTATGAATGAGATTCATCAATCCCAATATTCCATCCATCCCGGCTCGACAAAGATGTATCACGATGTTAAAGAGCAGTATTGGTGGGATAGCATGAAGAAGTCTATTGCAGAATTTGTAGCCCAGTGTCCCAATTGTCAACAAGTAAAGATAGAACATCAGAAACCCGGTGGATTGCTTCAAACTATAGAGATTCCGACCTGAAAATGGGAGGTGATTAATGTGGACTTCATTATTGGATTACCTCGCTCTTATCATAAGTTTGACTCCATCTGGGTGATAATTGATCGACTTACAAAATGTGCCCATTTTCTACCAGTTAAAACAACTTACACGGTTGAAGATTATGCGAAGTTGTATATCAAGGAGATTTTTAGGCTTCATGGTGTGCCGGTATCTATTATATCAGACTGAGGAGCTCAATTTACGGCTAACTTTTGGAGGTCTTTTCAGAAGGGTTTACGCACACAAGTGAATATCAGCACTGCATTTTATCCGTAGACTGACGGACAAGCTGAACGTACCATTCAGACACTGGAAGATATGCTACGAGCATGTGTTCTATATTTTAAGGGAAATTGGGATGACCATCTTCCACTCATAGAATTTGCCTACAATAATAGCTACCATTCCAGTATTAAAATGGCCCCATACGAGGCACTATATGGGAGGAGATGTAGATCACCAGTTGGATGGTTCGAAGTCGGTGAAACAGAATTATATGGGCCAGATTTGATTCACCAAGCCATTGAGAAGGTGAAGGTGATACAGGAACGATTGAGGATGACACAAAGCACGCAAAAGTCATATTCTGATGTCCGGCGTCGTGATCTGGAGTTTGAGGTTGGTGATTGGGTTTTCCTGAGGATCTCACCAATGAAGGGTGTTATGCGTTTTGGGAAGAAAGGTAAGCTGAGTCCAAGGTATATCGATCCGTATAAAATTCTTCGACGAATTGGACATGTTGCTTATGAGTTAGAATTGCCATCCGAATTGGAATTTGTCCATCCGGTATTCCATATATCTATGCTGAGGAAATGTATTGGAGTCCCTTCTCGAGTTGTCCCTATCAAAGATGTACAAGTTACAGAGGATCTATCATATGAAGAAGTGCCAGTGGCTATATTAGATCGACAAGTCCGCAAGCTGAGAACAAAAGATGTAGCTTCCATCAAAGTATTGTGGAGGAACAAGAATATGGAAGAAATGACATAGGAAACAGAAGAGGAGATGAAGTCTAAATACCCTTACCTGTTCCAGAATAAAGATAACGAGGATGCTAGGGGAACACAAGATGCATTAGAAGGTGGAACAACTCTATGATGTAAGCAATAGCTTGAGAATACTCTTCCTTAATACAAAACGGTGATATGCAGATAATGTACATGTCCGTAAATTTGCATACAATTGTAAGGCCATACGTTGAGTTAACTGCTCGCAAGTTCGTCCTCTATTTATGAGAGAAACTCGACCGGAATCCACGATGATTTAAACTCCCCATGAACCCTTAGATTCGAGGACGAATGTTCCTGGGGGGGAGGGTGTTACAACCCATATCCACACGTGTTAGTTCATGCCATATGTTATTTAACATAAATCCAAGAAGTAATTATCTTTGAGATGATAAGAAGTTAATCCTATTGGTCTTAAGTGATATAAGAGAATACAAGGGTGATTAACAAGTATTAGGAGTTAAACGAATCAAGGATGTTGTAACTCATATTTTCGAGTAAACCTAGAGGTGCTTAATACACTCAAGAGGTCAATTTTTAAGGTATTCGAATCATATAATATCCGTATCATAAGTCTTGAAGTCAAACGAGTTGTGAAACAAAAGTCGACAAAAGTTGTCGCAACTTAGGTTCATAATTTTACTTAAACATTAGGTCAAATGTTTCTAAGCTTTTCTCCCAATTTACAAGGAATTACGGGGTGATCTACCTACCAATTTAAAGATATATGAGTCTAGTTTCCAAAACATTAAACCGTTTGTCAATACGATCTCAGAGTATATAGATAATTTTATTTCCGCAGACCTGCGCAGATTGGTAGGTGACAAGTAGGTGCATCACCTACTTGCCAAAATTAGAGGACAAAATTAAAAGTCCCAAAGTCGGCCAAGAGAGGACTTTTAAGGGATTATAAACTCAGTTATTTCACCCTTATTTCAGACCTTCAAAACCAAATTGAACTCCTCTGCAACCCCTCCCCAAAAATCAACACAAACCCTAATCGATATTCCCTCTCTTTCAAGTTCTAATTGTGGGTGGAACCTAGAGTTTGAAGAACCAAGGAAAGGGCTGAGTTATCCAAAAAGTAAGGTAATTTTACTGCTCTCTTTCATAAATTTTTTCTCCTGTGAATTCATGGTAATTCGTTATATACATGTAAGAACTCATGGGATGGTGATCGGAAGCCGTGGGTTCGAGTTATTCACTTGTAGCGGACTATTTTGTGGACTGTTTTGTGTTGCTGTCGGGATACGTGTTTTACTACTGTTTTGTGGAGTTTTGCAAGAAGAAGGGTGTGGATAAACACAATATAGATTTAGGGGGTTGGGCTGATAGTTCTTCGTAACATTTTCGGGTCGTTTGACACGACTACGGTGGCCATCATATGTATGAAGTGATTAGCTTGTGCGTGGACTGTTTTGGGAGGCTCAATATGATTATTATTGATGTTGCTTGGGCTGTTTGGTGATTGTTTTGAATTGTGTGAAGTCATATATATAGGGGAGGTGCTTCCGTTTCATCGTAAAATAGGTTGTGGTCGATACATAATAGTTATGACGCTTAAATGATAGCGATAGTATTGTTTCTCTTATTGTAGACTAAGGAGTTGTGACAGTTGCATAGCTTGAGATTGGGGCAGTATATACAAGGTATGTCAGGCTATCCCTTTCTTTTCTTTTGCACGACTCCGATGGTACATGATGTAATGAACGAGCTTCCAAAGAAACTCTACTCTTAGAAGCTAGCAGTACTTATATTGTTTCCCCTCTTATGGAACGATTGACGTTGATGTTGCTTCTCTTGTTCTTATGTTATCAATGTTGTTGGTACTTCCTGATTCTTATATGGTTCATGGTGAAGAGTTAGTCCTAATAACGCGTACAGAGGATACCAACCTTATGTCACTCTAAAAGGCTTAGAACGTATTTTTATGAGTCGAGCATGCATTATATATATGTATCTATTTTACTCTACCGAGCTGCGCTATAGTCGGCCGGGTACGGCTCCTATCATGCAACCACTGATAAGTTGGGTTTTACCGAGCTCCACGTGGCCGGGTACGATTCTACCGAGCCTTATGATAGCCGGGTACGTTTTTACCGAGCCTATTACAGCCAGGTATAATATGATGATGATGATGCCCATAGAGGTGTATGTTTTAAAAGTTTATGTATATATATACATATGTATCATGCATTTCTTGTCAGTATCCCTCAGAGGTACCAAGATGTTACAGGTTGTATATTCTCTATCCCTACTTACATTACTGTTCGTACTTATGGTTCCCTACCTTACATACTCAGTACTTTATTCATGCTGACGTCCTTTTATTTGTGGACGCTGCATATCGTGCTGCAGGTCCTGATAGACAGGCAGGTGCAGCTCCCTCACCACAGTAGGCTGTCCAGTTCAGCGGTGTTTGGCGAGATCCCTTCTCAGGACTTGTCGTGGTCTGGGTATGCATTTTTGTTATAGACATTATGGGTATGTCGGGACCCTATTCCGGCTATGTTGCAGTACTTATGTTCCTTTAGAGGCTCATAGACAAGTGTCGACTCATGTGTAGTTTGGTATGCCTTGTTGGCTGGTTTTTGTTGTATAGTCTTTCATGGTAGCGTGGTAGCTCGTAGCTTATATATAGTGTCTTGATTGTCTGGTCATCCCATGTTAAATATGCTCATGCCATCATATTTTATTGTTGGTTGTCCATGATCCATGTTTACCATTTATATTGATCTCGTCAGCCCTAAAAGATAATAAAGAAGGTTAGATAAAATGTACGTTGGTGCTCAGCAAGTATGGTCGGGTGCTAGTCATGGCCCTCCAGTTTGGGTCGTGACATTCGCGAATGGCCTGACGCTATCCCGAAGCACCGCGGCCCAGTGGCCTTCGTGTTTGTGAGACGTTGTACACGTTCGCGATGGCCCTTCCCCCCTAACCTTTGCGTCCGCAATCCCAAGTTCGTGTTCGCGTAGAACGTCACACAGACTCCCTCCTAGATCTATTAATTCATTGCGTTTGTGAGGCTTCAGTCGCATTCGCGAAGGGTAATCCCACCATTGCTTCACATTCGCGACCTCATCCTCGCGTTTGCGTAAAGGGAATCCGCCCCAGCCCAACCTCCCCTTCGCAATCGCAAGAGTAGCTTCACGATCGCGAAGCACAATGCACCAGATACTAGAAAACTAGTTGAAGCTGCAACCTCTAAGTCCAAAAATTATCTGTAGGCTATGTGAAACTCACCCGAACCCCTCGGGCTCCCAACCAAACATGCACACAAGTGTAATAATATCATACGAACTCGCTCGCATGATTGAAATTAAGAAATAATACCTAGACTAAATCGGCAAAATAATACCAAATATAGTTCAAACAATTCAAAATAAGCTTTAGAAACTACCCACGACTGAGAAAGATTCAATCTTTAATGATTTTTGGAACAAGTCACCAACGTCAACCCCGGGCTAGCTTGGTCAAAACCCAAGATTCGAACCAAAACCCAATTACCCATTCATCCCTGAGGCCAGTTATATGATTAGTTTCGAAATCTGACCTCAATTTGAGGTCTAAATCTCATCTTCTCAAAATCCCCAATTTCTACCAAAATCCCTATTTTCTAACATAGAAATGTATAGATTAAAGGTTAAAATCAATGGATGTTTATGGAAATGGAAGACAACAAGTTAAAATCTACTAATCTATGAAGTTGGGATGAAAAACCACTTCAAAATCGGCTCTAGGCCGGGCTCAAGCTTGAAAATGTCGAAGAATGGGATAAATCCCGACATTGAGAGATTTAAATCACTGAGAGTCAGGCTTTCTTCGCATTCGCGAAGGACCTGACGCGATCGCGAAGCACAGCGGCCTACTGGCCTTTGTGTTCGGGAGACGTTGTATGTGTTCGTGATGCCCCCCCGGCGTTCTTGTTTGCAATTCCAAGTTTGTGTTCACGTAAAACATCACAAAAACCCCCTACCAACCATCGATCGCATGATCGATGCTACCGCTGGCCATGAGACCCTTAGTTTTCTCGATGCATACTCTGGCTACAACCAAATATGGATGGACCCAGGTGATCAGGAAAAAACTTCCTTCATCACTAAATATGGCACGTATTGTTACAATGTAATGCCATTTGAGTTAAAAAATGCTGGAGCCACATACCAACGCTTAGTAAACTGAATGTTCGAAAAACAACTAGGAAAGACAATGGAGGTCTATATTGACGACATGTTATATAAGTCCCTGCGAGTAGAGGACCATTTAAACCATTTGCAGGAAACGTTCAGTGTGTTGAAGAAGTACAACATGAAGTTGAACCCGGAAAAGTGCGCCGTTTGGTGTGGGTTCAGGTAAATTCCTCGGATTCATGGTCTCGAATCGAGGAATCGTGATCAACCCCGAAAAGATCAAGGCTATCGAGGACATCGCAGTCGTAGATAATGTGAAAGCCGTACAAAAGTTGACTGCGCGGATAACCGCTTTAGGGCGACTCATTTCGAGGTCGTCCGATAAAAGCTACCATTTCTTCGCTCTATTTGAAAATGAAGAACAACTTTTCAGGGACTCCGGAATGCCAACATGCTTTGGAAGAGCTCAAAAGATATTTATCGAGCCCACCGTTGCTTCATACACTGAAGATGGACGAACAACTGTACCTTTACCTGGCAGTCTCGGAGATAGCGGTAAGTAGAGTCCTAGTTCGAGAAGAACATTTCCAATTTATTATGTCAGCAGAACCTTAGGCGAAGCCAAGACTAGGTATCCCCACTTGGAAAAACTGGCGCTCGCTTTGCTAAGCGCTTATAGGAACCCATATTTTCAATGTCATCCCATATGCGTCGTAACAACTTACCCATTAAGAAACATGATGCATAAGCCCGAGCTCTCCGGTCGATTGGACAAATGGGCCATAGAAATAAGTGGGTACTACATTGAATATCGACCTCGAACCGCCATCAAATCTCATGTGGTGGCAGACTTCGTGGCCGATTTTACACCATCCCTAATACCCGAGGTCGAAAGAGAGTTGTTAGTTGGCTCGGAGACTCCTTCAAGAATATGGACCCTTTTCATAGATGGTGCTTCAAACGCGAAGGGATCCGGACTTGGCATCGTGTTGAAGCCACCAACTGGTAACAATATTCGACAATCCATTAAGACTGTGAAACTAACTAACAACAAGGCAGAATATGAGGCCATGATTACAGGCCTAGAACTAGCCAAAAGCCTGGGAGCAGAAGTGATTGAAGCCAAGTGCAACTCCCTTCTTGTTGTAAATCAAGTCAATGGAACATTCGAGGTCAGAGAAGGGCGAATGCAAAGAAACTTAGACAAACTACAAGTAACGTTGCATCGGTTCAAAGAGTGGACCTTACAACATATACCTCGAGATCAAAACAGCGAGGCCGATGCCCTCACCAACTTAGGATCGTCGATCGAAGATTACGAGGTCGATTCTAGAAAGGTCGTACAACTCATGAAGTCGGTAGTAGAAGAAGGCAACGCCGAGATCAATTCTACAAGTCTAACTTGGCATTGGAGGAACAAGTACGTGGAATACCTCAGTTCCGGAAAACTCCCCTCGGATCCGAAGGAGTCGAGAGCCCTGCGCACGAAGGCGGCCCGGTTCAGCTTGTCCGATGATGGAACCTTATTCAGAAGAACATTTGACGGTTCTCTCACGATATGTTTGGGATCTGGAAACACTGAGTACATTTCAAGGGAAATCCATGAAGGTACTTGCGGGAACCATTCCGGCACTGAGCCGCTAATTCGAAAGATAATCATGGACGATTACTATTGGGTCGACATGGAATAGGACGCGAATGAGTTCATTCGAAAATGTAACGAATGCCAAAGGCACGCCCCGATGATCCATCAAATTGGGGAGACACTCCACTCAGTCCTAGCGCCATGGCCGTTCATGAAATGGGGGATGGACATCGTTGGCCCTCTTCCGTACACACCAGGTAAGGCTCAATTTATACTATTGATGACTGATTATTTTTCTAAATGGGTGGAAGCCCAGCATATGAGAAGGTTAGGAAAAAAGAAGTGATCGAATTCATTTGGGATCACATCATATGACGATTTGGAATTCTAGCCGAGATCGTATGCGACAACGGAAAACAATTCATCGACAGAAAAGTGACAAAATTCCTCAAAGATCATAAGATAAAAAGGATCCTATAGATGCCCTACCACCCTAGTGGGAACGGACAAGCCGAATCTACCAACAAAACAATACTTCGAAATCTCAAAAAGAGATTAACTAATGCAAAAGGAAGATTGAAGGAAATATTACCCGAAGTCCTATGGGCATATCGTACGGCCGAGAAATCCAGCACCGGAGGTACCCCTTTTTCTCTGGTTCATGGTGCCGAAGCTTTGATACCGGTTGAGGTCGGGGAGCAAAGTGTCAGGTTCTGGTATGCGATAGAGGAATCGAACTATGAAGCCATGAATACAAACTTGGAACTGCTGGATGAAAGAAGTGAAGCTTCCCTCGTTCGACTAGCTGCTCAAAAGCAAAGGATTGAAAGGTATTACAACAGAAGGACTAAGCTTCGATATTTCAACGTCGGGGACTTAGTACTAAGGAAGGTTACGCCAAACACGCAGAACCCGAACAAAGGAAAGCTGGGATCAAATTGGGAAGGACCTTACTGTATCATTAAAATTACTGGAAAGGGATCCTACAAGCTCGGAACAGTGGATGGTAAACAACTACCAAACAACTGGAACATAAGTCACTTGAAAGGATACTACTGCTAAGGTACGACCCTGTTCTTTATTTTTATTTGCATCATCGAACTAACACTTGCAGGTATCAACGAGGTACTCTAAATCGGAGGATATGAGATATTAAGTCTGAAAGCACGCGTTGCACTCTTTTTTCCCTTGAACCAGTTTGTCCCAAAATGGGTTTCACTGCAAGGTTTTTAATGACGCAACTAGTAAATCATGCTAACTTAGATTCGAAGGCCGATAATAAATCGGTGACGACAGTATTCGAAGCCAAACATACATGAACGAGAATAAAGAAAAGTCTCTTGTATACAAACATCCTGTCTCCGACCAAACGAGCCCAAGGGCCATTTTAATTTTTTGTTTGAATAACCATTCTCTCACTCGGGAACTCGTCCATCTCAACAAACTTACTCGAGGGGGGGATAAGACCTATTAAGGCAAACCCCGATCTTTAAAGGCTAAGGCTATTTCGAGTTAATATAACTCGAGGGGCATAAGACCTATTAAGGCAAACCCCAAACATTGAAGGCTAAGGCCATTTCGAGTTAACAGAATTCGAGGGGGGATAAGACCTATTAAGGTGTTACACCCCGTAAATTCGTACATTAAGAATACACTGAGAGATAGCTCACATATATGTACTCTCCGGCAGCTGTATCAAGCCGTCTACTAATTGTTTGCTTCCTAGTCGAAGGCATCGCTGAAAGAAAACAAGGTGAATACTAAAGACGAACACTTACGACTCAACTCTACGCACGATCTAGATTTAGGAAGAAGGTAACAAACCTAGATGTCATGTAGCCTCCTAATTAGAAATGTGGCGCGCTACACATCCATAATCAAGACTCTACTAGACACGGTTCATAGACAATCCCTAGGACAGACTGGCTCTGATACCAAGTTTGTCACGACCCAAACTGGAGGGCCATGACTAGCACCCGACCATACTTGCCGAGCACCAACGTACATTTTATCTAACCTTCTTTATTATCTTTTAGGGCTGACGAGATCAATATAAATAGTAGACATGGATCATGGACAACCAACAATAAAGTATGATGGCATGAACATACATAACATGGGATGACCAGACAATCAAGAAACTATATATAAGGTACGAGCTACCACGCTACCATGAAAGACTATACAACAAAAACATATATATGTATGTCGTCTTTCCTCTACAAAGTCTACCCAAGAACTGGTGACACAGTTTTCACAGACTGTCTAAGAATGCTACATACAATAGTCTTGAAAGAAATGTCCAAAAATACTGTTTCCGAACTACATGGAATAACAGTCAAAAGGATAGACAGATGACGCCAAGATCTGCGAACGGCTGCAGTACTACCTT
>MCJB01002840.1:0-21142 GCA_002018475.1 Nicotiana obtusifolia | reverse complement strand
AGGCCCGTGGTTGGCCACACCCTTACTCCAAAGGGTCAGTATTCGAATCAGGGATCCTCTAGTGAGTCTAAATTGGAGAGCATGCTTGAAAGGATACTATAAAACCAAGAAAAGTCTGATAATTCCATGAAGAACATGATTGAGTTGGTTGGCTCTCACGCTGCGGCAATTCAAAAGCTGGAATTGCAAATGAGAGATCTTTCTCGTGAGCAATATCCACAGCAGAAGGGAACACTCCCTAGTGATACGATTGCAAATCCAAAGGGAAGTGGGAGTGGCCCAACTTCTCATATCATGGCCATCACTACCAGGAGTGGTAAGATATTGCAAGGAAAGAATGAGCAAGCAGTTGATGTGGAAGAAATTGAAAAGGGAGTCGAAGTTGAAGAACCCAATGTTGCTGAGGTAAAGAAAACTCCAGCGGTTGTGCAAAACTGAGATGAGACCCGAGAAGGGATGAAGGAAAAGGCAGAAGAAACATCAAACATTCTTTCGCCGATTCCTACACCCCCTCCTCCCTTCCCCCAGAGACTTGCGAGAAGAGTTGACGACAGCAAGTTTGAGAAGTTATATGATATTCTCAAGCAGTTATCTGTAAATATACCATTCTTGGAGGCTTTTCAAGAAATGCCCGATTTTGGCAAGTATCTAAAGGATTTGATCACGAAGAAGAGAACCACCAAGAATGAGGTGGTGAATATGACTCACCGGGTTAGTTCTATCATTGCTACAAATCCAATTCAGAAGAAAGAGGACTCGAAAGCATTTACTATTCCGTGCACTATTAGAGTGCGCGACTTTGCAAAAGCACTCTGTGACAATGGGGCCAGCATAAATCTAATGCCGCTTGCCATTTACAAACAAGCTGGATTAGGAATGCCAAGGCCGACGAGCATGAGGTTGCAGATGGCTTACCGTTCAATCAAGAGACGAGTTGGTATTGTAGATGATGTGATTGTGAAAGTTGGGAAATTTCATATACCAGCTGATTTTGTAATTCTTGACTGTGCTGTGGACAAGGAAATCCCTATTATATTGGGGAGACCATTCTTAGCTACTGGAAGAGCCCTTATGGATTCGAAGCGTAATGAAATTAAATCCCGAGTGAACAACGAAGAAGTTACTTTCCAAGCTAGTAAGGGTATGAAGTTACCAAACGAGTACGAGAGCATTTCAGTGATTGGTATTGTTGATGAAGTAGATGATGCTGTGGAGATGAAGATGGAAGAGCAATGCCTAGGTGAAGCATTGGCAGCTATATTGGTAAACTTCGATGGTGATGATATGGATGGCTTTATGGAGTCAGTGAATGCATTAGAGGGGCGTGGTTCTTACTCGTATACTCCACCAAAGCTTTCCCTTGATTTGGAGAATAGAGCTATACCTCCTGCAAAGCCGTCCATTATCGAACCACCTGAATTAGAGCTTAAACCACTTCCTTCGCATTTGAGGTATAAATTTCTTGGCTTAAATAATACTTTACCAGTAATTGTTTCTTCGTTGTTGGATGATGTGCAGGTGGAACAGTTGCTAAAAGTTTTGAAGGAGCATAGACAAGCCATTGGTTGGACAATTGCGGACATTCAGGGGATCCCTGCTGGAATTTGTGAGCATAAGATTCAATTAGAAAGTGGGACAAAACCGAGTGTGGAACATCAACGAAGGCTGAATCCGTCAATGCAGGAAGTGATAAAAAAAGAAATAATCAAATGGTTGGACGCTGGGGTAGTGTACCCGATCGCTGATAGTTCATGGGTGAGCCCGGTGCAATGCGTGCCAAAGAAGGGAGGCATGACTGTGATCAAAAATGAGAAGAACGAGCTTATTCTAACAAGAACAGTAACAGGATGGAGGGTATGCATGGACTATTGGAAACTGAATAGTGCCACATGCAAGGACCATTTCCCTATGCCTTTTATTGATCAAATGCTTGATCGGCTAGCGGGAAAGTCCTTTTATTGTTTCCTTGATGGATACTCCAGTTATAATCAGATCAACATAACTTTGGAGGACCAGGAGAAGACAACGTTCACATGCCCATATGGAACATTTGCTTTTAGCCGGATGCCATTCGGCCTATGCAATGCTCCAGCTACCTTCCAGAGATGTATGATGTCCATCTTCTCCGATATGGTAGAGGATTTTCATGAGGTTTTTATGGATGATTTTTCGGTAGTAGGTGAGACTTTTGAGCATTGCCTGAAGAATCTCAAACAAGTGCTCAAGCGATGCAAGGAGACAAACCTTGTACTAAATTGGGAGAAATGCCACTTCATGGTGGATGAAGGTATTGTTCTGGGACATAAAATCTCAAGGCGTGGCATAGAGGTAGACAAAGCTAAAATAGAAATCATCTCTAAGCTTTCTCCACCCACGTCCGTCAAAGGTGTTCGTAGTTTTTTGGGGCATGCCGGATTCTACAGGCGCTTCATTAAGGACTTCTCAAAGATTGCAAATCCCATGTGTAAACTCCTTGAGAAGGATGCCAAGTTCGTTTTTGATGAGAAATGCCTCAAAGCTTTTGAGGAACTGAAGACAAAGCTCACCACGGTACCTATTATTGTCACACCTGATTGGTCTCTTCCTTTTGAACTTATGTGTGACGCCAGTGGTGTAGCTATTGGAGTTATGCTGGGATAAAGATACAATAAAGTTCTTCACCCAATATACTATGCTAGCAAAACACTTAATGGGGCGCAAATGAATTACACCGTAACTGAGCAAGAACTGTTGGCCATTGTGTATGCTTTCGAGAAGTTCCGTGCGTATCTGCTGGGTTCCAAAGTAATTGTGTACACCGACATGCAGCTCTCCATTATCTGATGGCGAAGAAAGATGCAAAGCCGCGATTAATCCGTTGGGTTTTACTGTTGCAAGAGTTCGATTTTGAAGTTATGGATCGAAAAGGAACACAAAACCAAGTGGCAGATCACTTGACTAGAATTGAAGAATCGGGGAGACAAAAAGGAGAGCTGGAAATCAATGATGCATTTCCAGGTGAACAAATACTGGCGTTATCCAATTCCTTTGCACCGTGGTATGCAGACATCGCTAACTACATAGTCAGCGATCTTATTCCAGAAGGGTTGGAATCTTACCAAAGGAAGAAGTTCTTGAGGGATTGCCGAAACTATTATTGGGAAGAACCCTTCTTGTTCCGTGTCTGTGCGGATAACATAATCAGGAGATGCGTGCCTGAGGAAGAGATGCTACAAATTTTGAAAGCTTGTCATGACTCACCGGTTGGGGGTCATCATGGGGGGGATAGAATTGCAGCAAAGATCTTGGAATGTGGTTATTACTGGCCGACCATTTATCAGGACGCTAATCAATTGGTAAAGTCTTGTGACCAATGCCAACGACAGGGCCCAATTTCTAGGAGGCATGAGATGCCTATGAACTTTGTGATGGAAATCGAACTATTCGACGTTTGGGGTATCGACTTCATGGGCCCTTTTATAAGCTCATGTGGGATGAAATACATCTTAGTGGCTGTGGACTACGTGTCCAAATGGGTAGAAGCCATTGCTTTACCAAACAACGAGGCTCGGAGTGTGACCGCGTTTCTAAAGAAGAATATTTTCACCCGGTTTGGCACCCCGAGAGCCATTCTCAGTGATGGGGGTTCGCACTTCTGTAACAGAGTCCTTAAAGGTCTCCTTGACAAGTACGGTGTCAAGCATAAAGTTGCCACACCCTACCATCCACAGTCGAGCGGTCAAGTTAAGGTATCTAATAGGGAAATAAAGAGCATACTAGCAAAGACGGTGAATGCAAACAAGACCGACTGGTCAAAGAAGCTAGATGATGCTCTATGGGCATACCGCACAGCGTACAAAACCCCCATCGGTACATCCCCATATCGACTAGTTTTTTGAAAAGCTTGCCATTTACCTGTATAACTTGAGCATAAGGCTATGTGGGCCTTAAAAAGATTAAACATGGACTGGGCAGAGGCTGGAGCTCTGAGGCTAGCACAATTGAATGAAATGGAGGAGTTCCGTCTCCACGCATATGAAAGTGCAGCCGTATATAAGGAAAGAATGAAATTCGTCCATGACAAAAAGATCTTAAAAAGAGAGTTCAAGGCAGGGGATCTGGTATTGCTGTTCAACTCAAGACTAAAACTATTTCCGGGGAAGCTGAAGTCTAAATGGTCTGGCCCTTTTAAAGTTGTTGATGTCTCTCCCTTTGGAGCTGTCGAACTAGCATCGGAGGATGGGCTCCGAACCTTCAAGGTGAACGGTCAAAGAATTAAGCACTATTTGGGAGCAGATGGAGAGAAACATGTGGTAGAGCAGCTGGCTCTAAAGGACGGTCCATGCCCAACCATGGAATGATTTCAGAGGTGTCCAAGCTTCTTCGTGCCGCGACGTTAAATCAAGCGCTTCATGGGAGGCAACCCATGTGTGGTAACATTTACTTTGGCTTGTTGTTGTACCTTTATTTAAGTTTTGATATCATAGTTGTACTTAGGGCTATTTGAAGGTTGTTTTAGAATGCGGGAGTTTGACAAAAGGACACAAAAATTGAAAAGGAGTTCTTGAAACTGAAGAAAAACAACAATCTGAAAAATACTACACAAATGCGATCGCATTATCAATATGCGAGCCGCATTTGTACCGCAAACTGAAGTATAAAGTTGAATAAACATAGCTGTCATAAATGCGACGATGCACAGCATTTTGCGGATCGTATTTGCCTTATGCGGTCCGCATTCTCATCGCAAACAGAGACAGAAGGTTTGGCTCAAAACAATGACATAAATGCGGTGAGGTAGCCTACTTTGCGATTCGCATTTAAAATATGCGATGACTTAATCATCGCATACTAACAGGTACGTGTCCGCATTCCCTCCTCTTCTAAATCCTTCAATCTAGTATATATAAAAAAAAAA
This sequence comes from Nicotiana obtusifolia, assembly GCA_002018475.1. Lineage (NCBI taxonomy): Eukaryota > Viridiplantae > Streptophyta > Magnoliopsida > Solanales > Solanaceae > Nicotiana > Nicotiana obtusifolia. The sequence goes on along the minus strand of MCJB01002840.1, from coordinate 16,245 downwards.
AAAAAAAAAAAAAAAAAAAAAAAAAAAAAAAAAAAAAAAAAAAAAAAAAGAAAGAGAACACAACAGAGAACGAACAGCGATAGACATTATCAGAGGAAATTGAATCTCCAGCTTACCAAACATCAAAGTGCTGATTAAAAATTATCCTAAATCCTCAAATCTTCTTCCTAGGTATGTTCGACCTTTGCTACATGTTTAATTTTAATTTTGCAAGTTAGGTTGGGTGTTTCAATGGAGTTTTTGAACTTTTTGAGGGATGAAGACAAGAATCTAGGGTTATAATTCTTGGGAGATGAACATACTTGTGTATCTAATGGTATTTGCGGTCCACAAAATCAAAATGTGGACCGCACTTTGACCGCATCCCTAAACCCTAGATATTTGAGGAAGACAACAAATGTGGTGCCTTTGCGATCACATAATGACTATGCGGACCGCAAAGGCACAGCAAACAAGGCCAGAACATTTTGATTAGCACTAGCAATTTCTGCGGTAAGGTTGCGATCGCATATCTCACTTTGCGGTGAATATGCGATCGCATTTGTAGGTATCCAACAGGCCTGTGCACAAAAACATTTTGCGATGCTTATGCGATTTGCATAGTAGTTATGCGGTTCGCATATTCCACCGCAGAATGAAATCTGGCTTGGCACACCTAAGAATGCGACAAGTTTGCGGTTTGCATAGTGGTTATGCGACCGCAAACAACGCCGCATTTCTGTAAGTCTTTGTTGATTCTTCTTGTTTTTCTTTTCTCTAAAGATGATAATGTCGCTTACATCTCACCCTCATACAGATATGGCAGCTAAAAAGCACTCCTCAAAGAGAAGGCCATCATCTGCTCCTACCACAGCACAGCCCAAACGTGTAAGAGTGGAATCAAATTTGCCAAGCACCTCCCAGTCTGATGAGGAGGAACGCTTGCCTGAAGTTGATCTGGTGGCTGAGGCCAGAAGGAAACGCGGTGATGACCTTCAGCTTCGATTCGGGGTCGAGGGTTCCAGGACATTGTTCAGGGAAGGGCTAACTAAAAGGAAAATCTTGGGGGAGAAAAAGTTGAGTTTGAATGGTTTACAGGATCAGTACCCCCATATTCTCGACAACATCAAAACGAGAAAATGGGAGTACTTCACTACGGACCCTAAAGAATACAATGAGTCAATGGTCCGGGAATTCTATGCATCTTACGGAGCTTCAAGAACGGGGTACCATAGACGCAACAGAATATTCACTGGCATCGTGCACGTTCGGGGATTGTGTTCTGTGACAGTGAGCATATTAATGAACTCTACTTCCCCGATTGGGAATCAGGCACAGCTGAGTACGATGCCAAGTACTCCAACAGAGAAAACGAACGTGGATGGACAGCGTCCGTGATTGCCAAGGGGACTCCTGCCTGGATTAACCCTGGAAAGAAAATCTATAAAGAGGACCTCACAAGGGAGGGAAAATTTTGGCTAAACTTCGTCACCTCCCATTTAATACCGTCCAGAAACGAAACAGATATCAGCATTGAGAAAGCACTTCTCATTGCATGTATTATGGCCGGTATTAAAATTGATGTGGGGAGTCTCATTTTCCAGGAGATTGGCATTCGGGCAACGCAGCGTGCCACATCACTTCCCTTTCCGAGTTTGATCACAACCCTTTGCCAAATGGTGAATGTTCCTTTCTTGCCACAAGCTGACAAACTCGGAAAGTCAACGAGGGATATCGATATCACTCGTATCAGTGATTCTGCTGCCCCAATAAAGACCCCAATCCAGGAAATTGACTCCCAAAATCTCCTATCTCCCCAAGATCCAGAAGCCTCCACTGCTGCTGCAGAGACTGCAACCCCATCCACCATGGGTCCATCTTCTTCAACAATGCCAGCCCTTTCAAGACTTGGTCTTATTGCACATCACGCCAATGCCAAAGTGGACCAACTCTTGAAAACCCTGCCCCACCTGATCAAACAGGCCCTGACTCCTATTCAAACGTCAGTGACCGCTCTCCAACAACAACAAACATTGTTCGGAGATCGTTTGCACAAACTTGAGTCTAGGGTTGAACAGATAGAAAGAGGTGAAGTTAGGAGTTTACCCCAGTTGAGGGAGGAAGTAAAATCCATGAAGACCGAACTCCAGAAAATGCAAAATTTGGAGTTCGACATAGCATCTCTCCTCCCCAAAGAGGGTGACCAGAGTGCAGACATTGCTGCACCAGACTTGGGCTTGGACTTCACTGCTCTAATGGCAGACATTGCACCTTCGTCTGCCAAAGTGTCTCATCCTCCAGCTCCTCCGGTACCGGTAGATGTTACTGATGACGAGACATCGGGGCAGTCATCAGAGTTAGAAGGGGAGGAGTCAGAGGATGCAAGTTCATGGTCCGATGAAGCTGATGACCCTAAGGAGAAGGGCAAAGCAATTGCGGCGCCAACAGTGGAGGAAGAAGAGCACGCAGACATTGAGAGGGCCATACAGCACTCGCTAGCAGATGTGGCCGCCCTTGCAGACTCATCGGCCACACAGCCACCAGTGGGCTAAGCTAGCAGCTCAGCAGCCCCACCACCGGCTCCAGTTCAGTCTCACAGCCCTCCTGCAGCTCCAGAGGATTCCTAGGCTACTGAATCTCTTCACGCACATGCGCCCCAGGGAGCCCCTTGCACTCTATCTTCTTTTCTTATGCATTGGGGACAATGCATGATTTCGGTTGGGGGTGGTAGCGTTATTTGTGTATTTGATCTATTTTCTGGCATGTTTAGTGACATTGATAACTGTAAAATATGTAGTAATGATTAATGATTTATGTATATATGTTGTTGTAGTTAGATAGTTAGTGAAATAAAGTTATGTCAATAAAATCCCCTTATTTTTTCTTTGCCGGGTTCTTTTTTAAGGGAGTAATAGTAGAACCGGGTTTATTAAAATGAGATATATTGACCGGGATGGTGAAATTGTTTAGTATAAAGTATGTGAATCTATGTGTAGAGTATACCCTCGTTAACAAATCAGCCATGTGAACTTGAGGCTCACTCTATAACTCTAGGTCCACCTAGAGTCGTGTATGTATACATGAGGAAAGCCTCGAGTGACTAAATGTTAACTATAAAGTTGTAAACTATGTTAACCGAACAGATTGTGTGCCAATGTATGTGATCTTTGTTTGAATATTTCTTGTGTTGCGTCTGCCATCTAGAACTTGCCCGGTTGGTTTTTCGACGCTTATTATAAGTGCACTGAGTTGGAGAGAGGATCTTAGGCATTCTTTGTTTATTTATGAAACCTTTTTAGCTTTTTTTTTAGCCTACCCGTGTATAAATAATATCACTAGTTCTCTATTTGAGCCTTTTAGCCTTTTCCTTGGCCTCCTCATTACAAACCTTTCCCGTTTATAAAATAACTATCTCTTTTGAACCCGTTCCTCCTTGAACATTGAGAATAGGGCTAAAAGCCTAAGTTGGGGGTGTGGGTCAAATTGGAAATAGATAAGGCTGTGAAGTAAGGATGAGAACTTATACCTCAAAGTGCTAATGTGAATTTATGAAAGCTCCAAAAAAAAAAAGAGAAAAGAAAAAAAAAAGGAAAAGAAAATAGTTATATATGTATTTACAATAATGGAGCTTTGAAATAGATTAGAGAGGTATTTAAGGCGGGCCCACTTTGGGAACTAAACACTAGTGAGGCTATGGGGTTGAAAAGAAGCGAAATGTTAAAAGAAAGAAGAATGTAATTAGTGTTCAAGGAGGATGTAGTCACTCATATCTAAATATATATCCTATCCTTCCTTAAACCTACATTACAAGCTTACAAAGTCCTTATGTGATCTCCAACCGAGTGTTCTTAGAAGTAGGTGACGAATTAAAATAAGGGCAAGCATATGGTATGGTATGTGGTGACACTTGAAATTTTGTTCTGAGAGTGAGTGTATTTTCATTTGAGTCCCTTTATAGTGTTATGATAAAGATTATGAGAGTGGGACTTTCTTTCCAATGAGGGCACATAAACTGCTAGGTTGATAGAAAGTTGAGTTTTCAGTAAAGCATAAGTGCATTTAGCTGAAGGTAGCCTTTAGTTACTTTGTTGAGGCTCAAAGTTCATAAGCTGATTGGTTGTCCTTGAATATACTGATAATTCAAGGAGGGTAAAGTATTCAAAGAGATATACTTGAGATGCTAACAACAAACACCGTCCATAGTCAGTATTGTTTCATGTTTAAAAAGTAGAGTCCAGATTAGGATAGTATCGTTTTAGTTGCTTGAGAACAAGCAAGAGTTTAAGTTAGGGGTGTTGATGTGCCAGGTACTTTCGGCACATTTTGATACTACTTGCTTAGAGTTTAACTTGTGTTTATGTGCAAGTTCTACCGATACTTATGTAATTTTAGTGTATTAGCAGAACATCGAGTGTAAGGATCCAAAAGCACGAAAAAAAGCTCAAAAAGCCAACTGAAGACAAGAAAACAGATCAACAGCATCGCAGATGTGAATATGCGGTCGCAAACAGCATATGCGGACTGCATATTTCACAAACAAATCGCAAACAAGGAAAGAACTCTGGGCACTTCTTCATGTCGAGAATGCGGTCGCATATGCGACCGCAAAACAATAATGCGAACCGCAAAATAGCACTGGGAAACCGCAAACACAAGCAGAGTTTCCGGGTGAAAATCAGGGTGAAGAATGCGATCGCATTTCGCGATCGCATAATCAACATGCGGACCGCAAAACCATAATGCAATGAGGGCAAAACTCGTGGGTTAAATATGAGACAGTCGATGAAGATTTGCGGTCCACATTTCTATTTTGCGACAAAAATGCGGTCCGCATTATTACAGCAGGGGCAAATTAGTCCGACTTGGCCTCGATTTTTGGGCCTCTATAAATAGGTTTTATAGGGTTTTGTGAGGGATATCTTGTCAGAATTGAGAGTATAAAGTACGGACAATTAACTAGTTTGAATTCTTGAAAGCTTTTGGGATCAATTACCTTCTATTTTGTAAGATGATGACAATGACTATTCTTTCTTATTCAATGTTCAGCATGAGTAGCTAAATTTAAACGCTAAGATTGTGAACCCTAGATGGGTATAATGTTATTGAGATTTTGATATTGAATATGATTTCAACGGATGATTGATATTTATTTACTTCTTATTCTTCAACAATTGTTAATGGTTGCAAACATTAACGAACGCCAATTAATTCTATCTTTGCTTGGGAAAGTGGGATAGAATTTGGTAGAAGTAAGTAACAAAGACTCAAGGCTTTAAACCTTGTTTAATAAAATCGCTTAGGAATAAGTGAGTTTTAATTTGGCATTAATTGATTGTTCTTAATCACAACTCTTTTGTATTTGGAAAAATCATATAGAGGATATATTATCCAACTATTAGAAAATATTGGGTAGTAAATTAGGCATCAATTGCATATCAAGAAAGTTTTCCGTTGGAAATATTCAATATTAATATCAAGAGCATTATACTACATTAAAGGGGACACAACCTTGGTTTCTTTAATTCATATTATTTACAATTCACAATATTACAATCAGTTCTCGCTTATCCTCACGTTCGATATTCCTTTTTATTATAATTACTTGATAGAATTACGACTTAGTCGAGTATTACACTAATTAGATAAACGTTTCACGCCTATTCCCTATGGGATTCGACCCCAACCTTGTTGGGTTATTATATTTGACACCGACCGCTTACACTATTCTTAAGGTGTAATTTGAGCGTATCAGGTAAAAGACCTATTTACAAGGTAAAAAATTCCTAAAATTAATGAGTTAAACATCTTTGCTGATTTGAGCCGCGATTCCCGCCGAGACGTTTACATATCACGAGATTTTCGATCCTTCCGTTATGCAAATCTGATGTTTTTACCATAAGATGTTTTATCCAGATCGGCCTCGACAATCTCGTCTCGGACACCTTGGCTTCGAGCTTCGTCCTGATGATGCCCGATCTCGGACTTCCCTTCTCAATGTACCGATCTCGACCTACCGGATGGCGGCCTCAATCGACGCCGGTCGTCAAAATCCGAAACCGGTGCTCCCTATGCAAGCGATCGTATTCGACCCCATACAGTTGGAACTGACTAAAGTTGGATGCAAACCTTTATGATATATGTATTATTCAAAGTTTGCTTGGATAATTATCAGATATAAATGGTTGGTTGCAAATTGCAAATGGACATTGCATGGAGCGTCTTTGAGAGACACACAGNGTGTGTGAGCTCTTTGTTTAAATAGTTCTTGTGTTCGCTGCTGCCATCTAGAACTTGCCCGGTTGGTTTTTCGATGCTTATTATTAGTACACTGAGTTGGAGAGAGGATCTTAGGCATTCTTTGTTTATTTATGAAACCTTTCTAGCCTTTTTAGCCTACCTGTGCATAAATAATATCACTAGTACCCTATTTGAGCCTTTTAGCCTTTTCCTTGGCCTCTGCATTACAAACCTTTCCCGTTCGTAAAACAATGACCTCTTTTGAACCCGTTCCTCCTTGAACATTGAGAACAGGGCTACAAACCTAAGTTGGGGGTGTGGGTCAAAATGGAAATGGATAAGGCTGTGAAGTGAGGGTGAGAGCCTGCTAATGTGAATTTATGAAAGCTCCAAAGAAGAAAAAAAAAGAGAAAGAAAGAGACAGAAAGAGAAAAGAAAAAGAAAAGAAAAAGAAAATAGTTATATATGTATTTACAATAATGGAGCTCTGAAATAGATTTGAGAGGTATTTAAGGCGGGCCCACTTTGGGAACTAAACGCCAATGAGGCTATGGGGTTGAAAAGAAGCGAAATGTTAAAAGAAAGAAGAATGTAATTAGTGTTCAAGGAGGATGTAGTTACTCATATCTAACTATATATCCTACCCTTCCTTAAACCTACATTACAAGCTTACAAAGTCCTTATGTGATCTCCAACCGAGTGTTCTTAGAAGTAGGTGACGAATTAAAATAAGGGCAAGCATATGATATGGCATGTGGTGACACTTGAATTTTTTTTTCTGAGAGTGAGTGTATTTGCATTTGAGTCCCTTTGTATTGCTATGATAAATATTGTGAGAGTGGGACTTTCTTTCCAGTGAGGGCACATAAACTGCTAGGTTGATAGAAAGTTGAGTTTTGAGTAAAGCATAAGTGCATTCAGCTGAAGGTAGCCTTTAGTTACTTTGTTGAGGCTCAAAGTTCACGAGCTGATTGGTTGTCCTCGAACATACTGATGATTCAAGGAGGGTAAAGTATTCAAAGAAATATACTTGAGATACTAACAACAAACACCGTCCATAGTCAGTATTGTTTCATGTTTGATAAGTAGAGTCTAGACTAGGATAGTATCGTTTTAGTTGCTTGAGGACAAGCAAGAGTTTAAGTTGGGGGTGTTGATGTGTCGGGTAATTTCGGCACATTTTGATACTACTTGCTTAGAGTTTAGCTTGTTTTAGGTGCTAATTCTACCGATACTTATGTAATTTTAATATATTTGCAGTACATCGAGTGTAAGGACCCAAAAGCACGGAAAAGAGCTAAAAAGGCCAACTAAAGACAAGAAAAGACTTCAACAGCATCGCAGATGTGAGTATGCGATTGCAAACAGCACATGCGGACCGCATATTTCACAAACAAATCGCAAACAAGGACAGAACTTTGGGAACTTCTTCATGTCGAGAATGCGAACCGCAAAATAACACTGTGAAATCGCAAACGCAAGCAGAGTTTCTGGGTGAAAATCAGGGTGAAAAATGCGATCGCATTTCGCGATCGCATAATCAACATGCGGACTGCAAAACCATAATGCGATGAAGGCAAAACTCTTGGGTTAAATATGTGACAGTCGATGAAGATTTGCGGTCCACATTTCTGTTTTGCAACAGAAATGCGGTCCGCATTATTACAGCAGGGGCAAATTAGTCTGAACTTTGCCTCGGTTTTTGGGCCTCTATAAATAGGTTTAATAGAGTTTTGTGAGTGACATCTTGTCAGAATAGAGAGTACAAAGTACGGGAAATTAACTAGTTTGAATTCTTGGAAGCTTTTGGGATCAATTACCTTCTATTTTGTAAGATGATGACAATTACTATTCTTTTTTATTAAATTTTCAGCGTGAGTAGCTAAGTCCATACGCTAAGGTTGTGAACCCTAGATGGGTACAATGTTGTTGAGATTTTGATATTGAATATGAATTTAACGGAAGATTGATATTTATTTACTTCTTATTCTTCAAACAATTGTTAGTGGTTGCAAACATTAACGAACGCCAATTTATTCTATCTTAGCTTGGAAAAGTGGGATAGAATTTGGTAGAAGTAAATAACAAAGACTCGAGGCTTTAAACCTTGTTTAATAAAATCGCTTAGGAATAAGTGGATTTTAATTTGGCATTAATTGGTTGTTATTAAACACAACTCTTTTGTATTTGGAAAAATCATAAAGAGGATATATTATCCAACTATTGGAAAATATTGGGTAGTAAATTAGGCATCAATTGCATATCAAGAAAGTTTTCCGTTGGAAATATTCAATATTAATATCAAGAGCATTATACTACATTAAGGGGACACAACCTTGGTTTCTTTAATTCATATTATTTACATTCACATTATTACAATCAGTTCTAGTTTATCCTCACGTTCAATATTCCTTTTTATTATAATTACTTGATAGAATTACGACTTAGTCGAGTATCACACTAATTAGATAAACGTTTCACACCTATTCCCTATGGGATTCGATCCCAACCTTGTTGGCTTATTATATTTGACACCGACCGCTTACACTATTCTTAAGGTGTAATTTGAGCATATCACCTCTCCACTGCACTTTCACTAAAGCTATATCCTTTGACCTCAACTTCCGAACCTGACTACCCAAAATCGCCACTGGCTCCACATCATAGGTCAAATCATCGTCCAACTGAATTGTGCTGAAGTCCAAAATAAGAGACGGATCCCCAATATGCTTTCGAAGCATAGAAACATGAAATATTGGGTGTACACTCGACAGGCTGGGTGGCAAAGCACGCTCATAAGCCACCTCCCCAATTCTCCGTAGCACTTCAAATGGCCCAATGAACCGAGGACTCAATTTTCCTTTCTTCCCGAATCTCATAACACCCTTCATGGGCGAAACCTTCAGCAAGACCTTCTCACCAACCATGTAGGACACATTTCGTACTTTCCTATCGGCATAACTCTTCTGCCTCGACTGCGCTATACGGAGCCTCTCCTGGATTGTTTTCACCTTCTCTAGAGCATCCTGAACCAAGTCAGTCCCCAATAGCCTAGCCTCGCCGGGCTCGAACCAACCAACCGGAGATCTACATCGCCTCCCATACAGAGCCTCATACAGAGCCATCTGAATACTCGACTGGTAGCTGTTGTTATAAGCAAACTCTGCAAGTGGTAGAAACTCATCCCATGAACCTCCGAAATCAATAGCACATGCACGTAACATGTCCTCCAGTATCTGAGTGGTACGCTCGGACTGCCCATCTGTCTGAGGATGAAAAGCTGTGCTCAACTCCACCTGAGTACCCAACTCCCTCTGCACGGCTCTCCAAAACTGCAAGGTAAACTGAGTACCTTTATCTGAAATAATAGAAACTGGAACACCATGCAGCCGAACAATCTCTCGGATATAAATCCTTGCCAACCGTTCTGAATAATATGTAGTACACACAGGAATGAAGTGCGCGAACTTGGTCAGCCGATCCACAATCACCCAAATGGCATCGAACTTCTTCAAAGTCCGTGGAAGTCTAACAACAAAGTTCATAGTAATCCGCTCCCACTTCCACTCGGGAATAGCCATCTGCTGAAGCAAGCCACCCAATCTCTGATGTTCATATTTTACCTGGTAACAGTTGAGACACCGAGCTACGAATCCCACAATATCTTTCTTCATTCTTCTCCACCAATAGTGTTGCCTCAAGTCCTGATACATCTTCGCGGCACCCGAATGAATGGAATACCGCGAGCTATGGGCCTCCTCCAGAATCGACTCCCGAAGCCCATCCACATTGGGTACACAAATTCAGCCCTACATCCTCAACAACCCATCGTCGCCGATGGTGACATCTCTAGCATCGTTATGCTGAACTCTGTCCCTAAGGACAAGCAAACGCGGATCGTCCTACTGGCGCTCCCTGATGCGATCATATAACGAAGACTGAGAAACCACACAAGCCAACACCCGGCTAGGTTCCGAAATGTCTAATCTCACAAACCTATTGGCCAAGGCTTGAACATCAGCTGCAAGGGGTCTCTCCCAAACTGGAATATATGCTAAACTCCCCATACTCACTGCCTTTCAGCTCAAAGCATCAGCCACCACATTGGCCTTTCACGGGTGGCATAATATAGTGATGTCATAATCCTTTTGCAACTCCAACCATCTCCGCTGCCTCAAATTAAGATCCTTTTGCTTGAACAAATGTTGGAGGCTGCTATGATCAGTAAACACCTCATAGGACAAGCCATACAAGTAATGCCTCCAAATCTTCAGTGCATGGACTATGGCAGCCAGCTCCAAATCATGCACGGGGTAGTTCTTCTCATGGGGCTTCAACTGACGAGAAGCATAAGCAATAACTCTACCTTCCTGCATCAATACACAACCAATCCCAACTCTTGAAGCATCACAATACACAGTATATGCACCTGAAGCTGATGGCAAAACCAATACTGGAGCTGTGGTCAAGGCTGTCTTGAGCTTCTGAAAGCTCTCTTCGCACTCGTCTGACCATACAAAAGGAGCACCCTTTTGAGTCAATCTGGTCAAGGGCGATGCGATGGATGAGAATCCCTGAACGAACCGGCGATAATAGCCCGCCAACCCAAGGAAGCTGCGAATCTCTGTGGCTGAGGACGGTCTAGGCCAACTCTGAACCGCCTCTATCTTCTTTGGATCAACTTGTATACCCTCGCTGGACACTACGTGCCCCAAGAAAGCCACTGAACCGAGCCAAAACTCACACTTAGAGAATTTTACATACAACTTCTCCTCCCTCAATATTTGCAATACAACTCGCAAATGCTCCGCGTGCTCCTCCTGGATACGCGAGTACACCAGAATATCATTAATAAATACAACTACGAATGAATCTAGATAAGGCCGAAATACATTGTTCATCAACTGCATGAACGCTGCTGGGGCATTGGTTAGCCCGAAAGACATAACAAGAAACTCATAGTGACCATATCTAGTCCGGAAAGCAGTCTTAAGAATGTCTGAATCCCTGATTTTCAACTGGTGATAACTCGAACGGAGATCAATCTTGGAGAACACTCGCGCTCCCTGAAGCTGGTCAAACAAATCATCAATGCGAGGCAAAGGATACTTGTTCTTGATTGTTACCTTGTTCAATTGCCTGTAATCAATGCACATTCTCATCGTGCCATCCTTCTTCTTCACAAACAGAACCGGTGCACCCTAAGGTGACACACTAGGCCGAATGAACCCCTTATCTAGGAGTTCCTGAAGTTGTTCCTTCAATTCTTTCAACTCTGTTGGTGCCATAGGATACGGTGGAATAGAGGTGGGCAGAGTGCCCGGCACCAGGTCAGTACCAAAATCAATATCCCTATCCGGTGGCATGCCCGGCAGGTCTGCGGGGAATACATCGAGAAAATCCCTCACAACTGGAACCGATTCAATGCTCGGAGTCTCAGCTCCAACATCCCTCACAAACACTAGGTATGAAAGGCAACCCTTCCCAACCATACGCTGGGCCTTCAAGAATGATATCACTCTACTAGGAATGTAGTCAGTCACGCCACGCCACTCGATTTGCGGCACATCCGGCATAGCCAAGGTGACAGTCTTAGCAGTCTAGAACAGCACGACACGGAGATAACCAATCCATGCCTAAAATGACATCAAAATCCACCATGCTCAATAGCAATAGGTCCACTCGTGTATTCAGACCCCCAATAGTCACTACACATGACCGGTACACACGGTCTACAACTACAGTATCACCCACCGGGGTAGACACATGAACAGGTAAAGCAAGAAACTCCCGGGGCGTACCCAAATAATGAGCAAAATATGAGGACACATAGGAATAGGTGGAACCGGGATCAAATAATACAGATGCGTCCTTGTGGCAGACTGAAACAATACCTGTAATGACGGCATCTGAAGTGCTGGCATCTGTCCTGCCTGGAATAGCATAGAATTGAGCCTGGCCACCGCCTGATCGACCTCCCCCTCTGGGGCGACCCCTGGCTGCCTGACCTCCACCCTTGGCTAGGTGGGCAGGTGGTAAAGTAACTGGAGCAGAAGTCGAGGGCTGACCCCTCTGCTGGGACGATCTACCACCACGATAGGGACACTGCCTCCACATGTGGCCCATCTCGCCACACTCATAAAAACTCCCTGGTGCTGGAGAAGAGGAATGAAGGGAACCTCTCGCACCGGAGTGTCTTGCAGGTGCACTCGGTATAGAAGGACCCTGGGCTGACGGAGCACAAGCTGGAAGGGCGCTGAGTGATGACAGGCCCTGCTGCAACCCATGATAACCACGACCTACAGATGCCCCACGGTACTCTGGACGGGCTGGCTGAGCAGGCCTGAAGGAACGACCTCTACCATGCTGAAACTGGCCCCTCGAGGGAGTGCCACTGTAACTACCCGATCCTCGAGGCCTCTTAGCCTCCCTCTCCTCTCACTCCTGACGGCGAACCGTTTCAATCTCACGAGCTATATCAATGACCTCCTCGAAAGTAGCACCCAATACTCTCTCTCGGGTCATAAGAATACGGAGATGATAGTTAAGGCCATCCACAAACCTCCTGATCCTTTCACGATCAGTCGGAACCATCCAGAAAGCATGACGAGCCAACTCAGAGAACCTCGACTCATACTGCGACACAGTCATATCCCCCTATCGCAGCCATTCAAACTATCTGCGCAGCTCCTCTCTGCGGGACTGCGGTACATACTTGTCACGACCCCAAATCTCCCTCCACTCGGGAGTCGTGATGGCGCCTACTAATGGGAGCTAGGCCAGCTGATAATTAATTCATGAATTATTTTAACATTCAAAATTAGTTATTTCACAGCAAAATCGTAACACAAATAGACAGTAGTATACAATAATATAAAGTATTTTAATATCATCATTTCTTCACATACTTCACCATTACCAGTTTCTCATCTACAACATCATGATCAATAAATTTCACCGCGCGGGATCTTTATAAATACATCATTCCTTCTTTAACAAAACCATTAGTAAATCATAAGTATCAACATAAGAAAGTAGCTAAACACAAAGAACATTAATATACAAACGTAATCCGTCCTAACAAACTACCCCAAGAACTGGTGTCACAGGATTCACAGACAGTCTAAGATTTACTACATATAAGTGTCTTGAAAGAAATATCAAAGGATACTATTTCCGAACTATATGGAAATAGGTACAAAAATACGGACAGATAACGTCAAGGGCTGCGAACGTCTGCAGTCCTACCTTGAGTCGCCTGAGAGTCGCGCCAAAAACAAGAAAATCTGTCTACTCACTGTCCGACACCTGCTGCGCCGGTATCTGCACAAAAGTGCAGAGTGTAGTATCAGCACAATCGACCCCATGTGCTGGTAAGTTCCTGGCCTAACCTCGGCGAGGTAGTGACGAGGCTAGACCGGACTCCAGATAAACCTGTTAAACAAACATATATACAAATACCTACATGCTACTACGATTAACAATTAAACATGGATAAAGTAAGCAAATAATAAAACAAATAAGCATACATATGACAATAATAAATAACTAAATTTAACATATTAAAACAATATAAAGCATCATTCATCTCAATCATCATATCTCGTGGCAGGCGTGCCACCCGCTCCCCGCATACATCATTCCTGTGGTAGGCGTACCACCCGCTCCCCACATACATATCCTGTGGCAGGCGTGCCACCCGCTCCCCGCATACATTATTCCTGTGACAAGCGTGGCACCGGCTACGGTCTCTCCACCTATACATGTCACCATCAACTCCCAACCTGGCCAGGGGAGATGACTCAATCTACCCCTAGTTGACTCAATTCTAACTAAATCGATTTTAACAATCTACTACTACCTATTACTACCTATATTTATCATTTAACCTTCCCCCGTCCCATTCGTGGTTCGATTAATCCTAGACATATTACTATGGCTAAGACACCGGACTTCTATAAATTACTATTTAACACCTAGGACACTACCCAGTGAATTAGACAAAATCCTTCTTCCTAATTGTTTATCATCAATGACTCAACTAACTAGGTAGTTCATTATAAATCTAAATTTTAGGAAAAAGGAAGATTACATATTTATATATATATATCGTTAATAAAAATAAATTTGTTTGAACAAGGTATAGGCATATATGTATATATATATATATATATATATATGGATATATAAGTATATCCTTAATAAATTATTCTTAATAGAAGAATTTAGAAATACATAAGTATTATTAGTAAAAGTAGATTTAATTGAGAAATATAAATATATCATATATAGTGGCGTATCATTCGCCCTTATTTCATAATATTCTGTACATGCGTGGCACCAGCTACGGTCTCTCCACCTATGCATGTCACTTCATTCCCAATCAACATCCACTCAATGGATTATATATATATATATATATCATATCAAACTCCTCTTCGGGAGATAGCAACATTATTATTTATCTCAACAATATCATGAATATCATTCATAAACAATAAACATTAACATACAATACATAGCATCAAATGACTCACGGTCGTGCTTGACGCTAAAGTATAGGTACTCGTCACCTTACCTATACAATATTTTTCACATAAGAGCAGTTTAGCATATAGCACATAGCTCCTAATTCCTCGAGCTAAGGTTAGGACAAACACTTACCTTGCTCGGCAACGATTTAAGGTTTTCAATAAACCTTAGCCTTGACACCTCGCGTCCAAAGGCTCCAAATCTATTCACAACAATATATCGAATTCAATAATCGCAATGGAAATTGATTTCCATTTAAATTTATACGTCTTATGGGCAAATTCCCGAAATTTGACTCTTGGTCAATAGTGGGGCCCATTTATCGAAATCGTTCGATATTCATAAAATGTAATTACCCATTTCAATGTGGGCCTATACATCTCAACTTCGTCAAATTCCAACATTGGATTGACTTAAATCCCTAATTTCATAATTTCAGAAATTGAGAAGAACCCTAGGTTCTTCTCTTTCACAATATTGCGAATGCATGGTGGGATTTAGCTTGGAAAACAATTATTTAGGAGGGATTTAGGGTATAGAACACTTACCCGATGATTCCCTTAAGTTTCCCTCTCTAGTGGCCCCTACTTCACTTTCAATCTCCTTCCTAAATGGCCCCAAACGTTTTCAAGAAGATGCAACCCCTCTTTATTCGCAAGATTAAGCACCCAATCTTGATTGCATGTGAGTTTGAGGGTTGATTTCTAGTGATTCTTTGTGTTGGCTAGGGTTTTACTTCGTGGGTACAGAGCGTGTTATGTTTCAGATGAGCTCAAATGGCCTCAAAGTCCTATTTATAATGGGACAAAAAGTCGGGCAAAATACACTGAAGTAGCCATTTTCGCGACACCTCATGTCTGTTTCGCGTCTCGCGAAGTCACTTCGCGGATCGCATTTCCATCGCGAAACCAGCCAAAAAGGCTACCCAGCACACTGCCCGACTTCGCGACGCCCTTGAGGCATTTCGCGTTTCGCCGATGGGTTTCGCGGTTCGCGAATTCATCGCGAAATGGCCTGGCATTTTGCCCAGGCCTACTGCTCGTGTTCGCGACCCCTCCTCCCTATTTTCGCGTTTCGCCTTTTAGTTCGCGGACCGCGAATTGGCCGCGAACTACCCCTCTCCCTTCTGCTTCTCTTCGCGATGGCTTGAGCCATTTTCGCGGCTCGCGAAATCCTTCGCGTTTCGCAAAACGCGTCGCGAACTTGGTCAGTCCACTGACCTCTCTTTTTCGCTTTATTTAATTAAGTCTAACTTTTTCATCCGAGGTCCGATTTGGACGATTCTTTTTGCTATGGCTCCGTAATTTCAATACGGAGCTAATTCTTTAAACTAAAAAGAATTCGGAGGTCGTTTACCAACTCTAATCTCAATTAAACCAAAAATCATTGTTTGTCGTTTCATGAAGCGATGAACTAAGTCCCGTTAATGATCCGAAATTCATCCGAGACCCTCGAGACTTCATCTGAACATGCACACATGTTCAATAACCTCATTCA
>MCJB01002839.1:0-10569 GCA_002018475.1 Nicotiana obtusifolia | reverse complement strand
CTTGCCCTCCCGGTGCTACTTCCTCCCGTCCTCCCCGTTATCATCCCTCCGGTCCTACACAACTACACCCTTATCCATACCGTGTTGGTGATCACACTTCATCGGACGATGACACTAATGATGTAGACATAATAATCCTTGAATTGTAATAACATTTAACTTATTTTGGTTAGTTTATGTATAAGTTCTATTGAACTTCATACTTTGTTACTTTTAATGTTGTTGTTGTTGTTGTTTATTGTTGTTGTTGTTGTCGTTGTTGTTGTTGTTTATGGCATTTGAATTTGGTTTGTTGTTGTTGTCGTCGTTGTTGTTGTACGTTATGGCATAAAATGTCTGTTTAGGATTTTGGTAAGCTGGCAGGTGGTGTAGCTGCCAAAACAGGCGATTTCTGAAAAAAATGAACCAAGAAAAGCGACCAACGTTGGTCTCAAGTTGGTCGCTTTTCATTGAAAAAAAAAATTATTCTGGAAATTAGCGACCAGCGTTGGTCGCAAAACAGCCCAGATTTTAAAACTGTTCAAGTATAGCGACCAACATTGGTCGCTTATCAACAAAATAAAAATTCTTCAGAGTAGCGACCAAGGGGTCGCTATATTACCCAGAGTTTTAAAATCTGGAAATATTGCGACCCTCGTTGGTCGCTAACTGTAAATTAAATTTTTTTGTTCTTCAGTTTAGCGACCAGCGTTGGTCGCTTAATCAAAATTAAAAAAAATATTAATTATATTGCGACCAACGTTGGTTGCAATTTCCCAGATTATATTAATTAAGAAATAGATTTAGAGACCAACGTTGGTCGCTAATTTGCGACAAAAGTTGGTCTCTACATGTTTTTCTGGAATGTTTGGTCCTTTTGTTTTAGAGACCAAAGTTGGTCGCAACACGATTAACTTTGATCGCAATCCAAACACCCTCTAAGTCTTATGTTTCTTACAAGCTACAGAAAAAAAAACAAGAATGTATAATCAATACGATATTCCTCTCGATAAAATTGTATAGGATGAAATATGATATGACACGTGGTCGACTAAAGGGAGGACACGTGGAGCCCAAGACGGGGATGGTCGAAAACTGAACGCAGCCATTCCGCTTGTCACCGGAAAGGATAACGCTTATAAAGGTGTGTTAAATGCTTCGCCCCAGTAGCATTTAATAAGGAATATTCTGCAACATTAAGAGCGACGGTCCGTTATAGAAACTTTGGCATTTCTGTTCACTGTTACGTAATCATCAATGACCCTTATAATTGACATTAAAGGAAGACACGATCATATGACCTCCTTCCCTAGACATAGCTATAAATAGTGAGCTCAGTATCATTGTAAAGGAGACGATAATTTCTGGTTAATCTTATATTACATTCTATACAAAGCTTAATATAATCGTACTTTCTGGCTTTTTTATCTCATCATTACTGTGCCAGGAAATCCTATTCCCTGAACTGCCGTTTATGTTGTTTCATCTATGTTTCAAGGCTAAGTATTGTATATTTCTTCAATTATTGTATTATTCAGGATCAAATTAGTTCACTTGTCCAGAAACCACGCATAAATTCAACTGTATCGTTTTACGGGCAAATAGTTTGGCGCCCACCGTGGAGTCTAGACAGCCGTACAAATTAAATTGATCCTTGCCTTTTTTACTAACTCGATTTGATTATTTTATCTTAGAAAAAATCATTAAAAAATGACAGATAACACTGTTAACAACACGTACAACCCAGAAATTCAAGGGGATCAACCTCACTTCGAGGATTCAATCAGTGACACCCGCAATGAGGGAAATAATGCCACGCCGGTGCATGACAGGCAGAACCCTCGACAGGTTCGAGTGACAACTCCCGATGATGCTGATGAGAAGCATATCGTGGATGCGGTGAGGGTCCTGCGAGAGCAACAGGCAATCATTCTAGGCCATCTCATGTGGCATGATCAGGTTATGACAGAACTGAAGCAGGCGCTATTAGGGGCTTCGAATAGCGCAAGCAGACTAGATCCAATTCCTCTCGGTGTTCTCGCAAACCAAATAGCGCAGATAGTCGACAATAACACCCCCAGGGGTGAAGTTGACTCCGACGGGGCTGGGGGGAGCAGATCTGGTCTCAACAACGAGAACGACCCGTTCAAGAATGAACTTTTATGGTTTATGAGGGATGTAAATTTCCGCATGGACCAAATCCTCTACGCGCCACCAATATTGAAAGGCCCGGACTCGAAGAAGTATACTCAATTGACGTACAAGCCAAGTGCAGCACCAGAACTAATCCCGAAGCGGTTCAAAATGCCTGAAGTGCCAAAGTACAATGGGACTTCAGACCCACAGGAGCATATTACCACCTACACAATGACGGTAAAAGGAAATGATCTAGCTCCTCACGAAATTGATTCTATGCAGCTAAAGAAATTTGGAGAAACTCTCACGAGTGGAGCCCTAACGTGGTATTCATTGTTACCCGAGCATTCCATAGATTCCTTTGAGGTGCTCGCAGATTCTTTCATCAAGGCTCATGCCGGTACCAGAAAAATATAATCCCGGAAGGCCGACATATTCAGGATCGCACAGGGAGAATCCGAATTGCTACGAGAGTTTGTTACCTGTTCCAGAAAGAAAGGATGTTGCTCGCGGCTATCCCGGACGAATGGGTAGCTGAAGCATTTACTAAAGGATTTAATCCGAGAAGCTCAGGCGCGTCCCAGAAGCTGAAGGAGATCCTGCTTGAGTTTCAATCAACAACTTGGGCAGATGTCCACAACCGGCATGAGTCAAAGATAATGATCGAAGATGGCCAGGTCGGTTCCACATCATCGGCCAAAGGACGGGAGAAGGGTAGAGAAAAATCAAAGGATGACTACAACGCGGACAGACGGACTTTTAGTGGCCGGATTTTTCCCTACGAGTGGATCGAAGGCCGTGGCAGAAACTTCCAGACAGCAAACAAGTTCATCGTTGACAGGGGGATCGATCGCAGTCAAAACAATAGATCACTCCAGGATAAAGAGACGTCGGGGGTCTCGGGATCCTTCTTACCCCAAGTTATCGGAGTATAACTTCAATGTCAGTATAGCGGAGTTGGTGTCAGCCATGAGAAACAATAAAGAAGCACGATTCCCGAGACCTATGAGACGAACGGCCACCGAACAGGGGACTGCCGACACCTCCGGGAGAAGGTGGCAACACTATTGAAGAATGGTCATCTCAAAGAATTCTTGAGTGAACCAGCTAAGAACAATTATGGTCATAACAAAGACAACGCAGAACCTTCGAAAGCAGGGGAAGAACCCCTACGTCAAACGATCAATATGATCTTCGGAGGGAATGAGATTAACGGGATCACCTTTTTGGCAGCGAAGAAGATGAAAGTATCAATTACTCATAGTAAAAGACTGTGGGAAGACGATATCACTTTCACGGAGGAAGATGCAGGCGGATTGTTGTTAGCACACAACGACGCACTGGTAATTTCTATTGTATTAGATTTTAAGATTAAACATGTTCAAGTGGATCCAGATAGTTCGGCTAAAATCATACAATAGGGAGTACTAGAGTAAGCTAAACTCACTGGAAGCATTATTCCGGAAACAAAGCTCCTTGCTGGATTCAACCTTGTGAGCATAACGACCCGGGAAGAGATCTTGCTGCTCACGAACATTGAAGGAGTAATGAAAACAACTCTATTCGAAGTAGTAGATGGTGACATGGGATACAACATCATCCTGGGAAGGCCATGGTTACACGAGATAAAAGTTGTACCCTCAACATATCACCAGTTGCTGAAATTTCCAACGCCCGAAGGAATTAAGCAGATAAGAGGTGATCAACTGGCAGCAAGGGAGATGAATGCAATCTCAGTTTCCAGTAGCAAAGGGAAGGAGCGCACGGCATAGCAATTATAGGAACTAGCACCTACTCCCGAGCTAGAAGGAGATAGACTAGAAGCAGAGTTGTCAGAACAATATCAGGTGCCGAGATATTCCCAAGTCCCAGAAGAAACAGACACAACGAATTCCACGACTGAGGAACTGGAGCAAGTTGCATTGTTCGAGGAATTCCTAGAAAGAAAGTTCCATTTGGGGACAAAACTGCACCCAGAGCTCAGGTCTGGTTTTATTGAATTCATTAAATTTAATACTGATTGTTTTGTATGGTCGCACGAGGATATGACAGGTATGCCGACGGAAATAGAAGTGCACAAGCTAAGTTTGGATCCCAACGTACCTCTCGCAAGACAGAAGGAATGCCCTATTGCCAAGGCCAGGGATAAACTCATCAAAGAAGAGGTAACCCGCTTGCTTAAAATCGGTTCGGTCCGAGAGGTATGATATCCGGACTGGCTAGCCAATATAGTAATAGTTCCTAAGAAGAACAATATTTTTGCATGTGTGCAGACTATAAAGACCTTAATAAGGCGTGCCCGAAAGACTCGTTCCCACTACCAAATATCGATCAAATGATTGATGCCATGGCTAGGCACAAGTTGATGAGTTTACTCGATGATTATTTCGGGTACAACCAAATTAAGATGAACACGGAAGATCAGGAAAAAACTTCATTTATAACGAATTTCAGTACATATTGTTACAACGTAATGCTCTTCGGTTTGAAAAATGCCAGAGCCACTTATCAACGACTCGTAAACAAGATGTTCTAAAAGCAAATATGAAAAACTATGGAAGTTTATATAGACGATATGCTCGTTAAGTCTTTGAATGCAGGTGACCATCTTAAGCATTTGCAAGAAACATTCGACATCCTGAGGAAGCATAACATGAAACTTAATCCCACGAAGTGCGCGTTCGGGGTCAGTTCTAATATGTTTCTGGGGTTTCTGGTCTCACAAAGGGGAATAGAGGTAAACCCCGACAAAATCAAGGCCATAGAGGATATCCCGGATCAATTACCGAACGTAAAGGAAGTACAAAGGCTCACAGGAAGATTAGCAGCTTTGAGCAGGTTCATTTCCCTGTCATTAGAAAAATATCATTGCTTCTTCACACTACTCAAAAAGAAGAATAATTTCGAATGGCCACCGAATTGCTGGCTCTGAGGGATCTGAAGAAGTACTTATCAAGCTTGACATTGCTCGCAAAACCAAAAGAAGGTGAAACATTTCTAGTCCACCTCGCGATTTTAGAAGTTGTGGTAAGTGCGGTTTTAGTCCGGGAGGACGAAGGTATGCAATTTCCCATTTATTACGTTAGCAAAATTTTAACGGGAGCAGAAACTCGCTACCCACATTTGGAAAAACTAGCCTTAGCTCTCGTAGTCGCCGCTTGAAAGTTGAGGCCCCACTTCCAATGTCATCCGATAGCTCGGGTGACTACTTTCCCTTTGCGGAACATCCTCCATAAACCTGAGCTCTCGAAAAAATTGGCCAAATGGGTCGTCGAAATGAATGAGTTCCACATGGAATATGAACCAAGGACTGCAATTAAGTCGCAAGTCTTAGCTGACTTCGTGGTCGATTTGAGTCCGGGACTACTGCCTCTGTCAACCAATGAGGCAGTAATGGTGTCGGAATCTACATCGGGGTTCTGGACCTATGACTCGAGGGCATCAATCTTTGCCCTCTAATTCTTCTCCCTGGCCGCGAAGGAACGTCTTCTCTTTTGTTGCTTATCCTCCGGTCGGGGACTCCATAAAGAAGTGTTTGCGCCCGAAACAGGCCCAGAGATATTTGTTCGAGTAAGTGCTTCCTGAAGCAGCCTCGCAACATCAACAGGATCAGCCAAAATGTTCTCCTCAGGGACAGCAACAGAACCCGTAGGTAGACCTAATTTCGTGAACAAGTAAGAAGGGTTCAACTAAGTTCTCCATATACAAAAAATGGAAAAAAAGGTAAATTAAAATTACCATAATTTTTGGCCTTCCACCCATATTTCAGGGCCAGTTCTTTCCACAAACGAGTTTCGGGCGTTGTGACGTCCAAGATCTTCTGAACCCACCGGTCCAAACCTTCCACCAGCGATGGGATCCATCGAGTTGTTGAAAGATGCGAAGGGTGAAGAGTTGATACGCCCATAAAAGAATATCTAGTAAAAACAAATACTAAACAAAGAGCTTACAAGTGCGATTCCAAGCGACCGGAAAAAATGAAGCCGTTGTCAGAATGATGTCATTGGTGGCGACCACAACGAATCATTCCATCCACCCACGGTCGTTATCATCATCCATGCTAGACAGCAAAGCGTGGTGGCCACGCTTGCAGAGGTTTATCATTCCCCTGCGGAAGATTTTTGGAGAATTGAGATTCATCATATAGGCTAAGGTTAGCTCCTCTCTAGTTTCCTGGCACAAGCGTCGAAGACAGGCGACCGTCCTCCACACTGAAGGACTTACCTGTGCCAAACATACTTGGTAGCGAAGTCAAAACTCTGCAATCATGGAATCAAGATCTCTACTCAAAGAAAACACACCCAAAGTAAAGGGATATGTGTAAAAGTATGTAAAATCTTGCTTGGGAAGGGTCACTCGCTCCGATAGATCAGGAGCAATGATATCCAACTCATGGCAGCAGCAGTCCTCATTCACAGCAGGAATACTGGAAGGACGAATGGAAGAAGGGTACCTACTAACAGCCGTGTACGAGGGTTAGCAGTAAGGCATTTCTCTTCAAGGTCCTTTGTGGTACTGAGTTTTCTTGAGATGATGGAATCCATCGTTGGAGGAGAAAAGTCCTCGGCTTTCTTCTTGTTCTTTGAAGAACCAGCACGCTTGGAGGAAGAAGCCATTGAAAAAGAAGAAAGGATAATATTTTGTGTTTGAAGAGAGATTAGAGAAAGGATGGAAAATAAAGATGCAAATCAGAAGCTCGAGAAATTATGAAACGCAAAGGAAAAGAATGTCGCGTATAAGTAAAATTTTGACGGCTAAATTCGTGGTCATGACCACCTCGATAATCGGAAAATGTTATGCTTAATCATGGGATGACGCGTGTTTTCGGGGCATTAAATGCGGAGAGACGTGCATCTACTCAACTGTCAGGAACCTTCAGACAGAGTTATAGTAATTCCCGCCTAAAAGGTGTTTCTACCAACTTCCCGGTAACACAAAGTTATGTCACCGGAAAGCAAGGGGACTATCTGTATAGAGTGAAATATGTTATGGCGTGTGGTCGACTAAAGGGAGGACACGTGGAATCCAAGACGGGGATGGCCGAAGACCGAACGCAGCCATTCTACTTGTCATCGAAAAGGATAACATTCATAAAGGTGTATTAAATGCTCTGCCCTGCTAGCATTTAATAGGGAATATTCTGCAGCATTAAGAGCGACGGTCTGTTACAGAAAATTTGACATTCATATTCACCGTTACATATTCATCAATGACCCTCATAATTGATATTAAATGAGGACACAATCCTATGACCTCCTTCCCTAGACATAGCTATAAATAGTGTGCTTAGTTATCATTGTAAAGGAGACAAAATTTCTGGTTAAACTTATATTACATTCTACACAAAGCTTAATACAATCTTACTTTCTTGCTTTTTTATCTCATCATTACTGTGCCCGAAAATCCTGTTCCCCAAACTGCCGTTTATACTGTTTCATCTATATTTTAAGGCTAAGTATTGTATATTTTTTGATTTATTGTATTATTTCAGGATCAAATTAGTTCACTTATCTAGAAATTATGTATAAATTCAAACTGTCCCGTTTTACGAGTAGAAAAAAAATACATCGGAAGGTGATTTTTGCGATATGTAATCCCAATTATCAACTCAAAATGTAAGCTTCTTTACTTGAGTGATTGTGATTATAATTACTCATATTTTTCACCAACCATAATTTAAACGCATCATCATTTTTGGTTCATACGATGTTTGTCTCTATTTCCAACTTTAACTTTGCTTTTTGCTATCGCCAACTTAAAATACTGTGCAATCAATATCTCATCATTCATCAAACAAGAGTACAACTGAATGAAGCAGTAGCTGTAGTTCTTTTTCTTCTCATAATATATAATCTATAGAAGCGAAAAAGCTATTTTACCTAAAAGTAGTTGTGATTCAGAAATTAAATTGTATAACTATTACTTAACAATTAACACATACAACGTGAACCAACACCGTATGATGTTTTTATCTAATCATACTGAATTGTAATACCTTTTGCAAGCAAAGCATAGAAAAGTTACATCTGTATCTTTTGCTGGTTGGAATTCACAATCTCAATTATTGTCAGACCTTTATTAGTTTAATCACTAGATAAGTTAGCTGGTTAAAATGAGAATAACTAAATTTTTGGACCTTGATAAATAGCTGTAGGCTCTAGAGCTTATCATAAACAGAAATATTTTAGTGAAAAATAAAAGAGATATTTTGAGTTCATCCATATTTTGTAACAATTAATTTTCTAATCGTATACCTTCGAAATCGGATAACAATTTAATTTATACGCGGTTTTAAAGATATGTGATTTAACTTGATACAAAAATTGAAAAATCAGATTAAAATTGAAATTAATGATAAAAGATAAATATAAACCACATGGTTGATCGCCCTTGGGCCAAAAAAAGTTGCAATTGGTGCCGGAACGGAGAGATGAGATAATAATAATTAAAAAGAACAATATATTGCTTTGGAATGCCAGTTACAATGTGTTTTACAAATAATCAAATCCCCTTTATATAGTAGAAGAATCCTGCTTTAGGTACAATTCTGTATAAGGTAAAAAATCTTATGATTTGCTAATTAATCGGTTTCATTTAAACATGTCGAGATTCCGGCAGTGACATCCGACCGGTCACAGATAATTCGACCTTCCGTTATTTTGATTTGATAATATTTTCTCGAGCTAATTTGGAATCGGGGTCGGTTCCGGGGTTACGGACTCGATAATCTTGAAGACACATGTTCCAACCTCGTGCTTAGGTTCGATGGAATCCAGGGCCGATCTTTAATCCATTATGTTTCATCCCTGGTTTGTTATGCAATAGGCGAGCTCGATTTCTACCGTGTACATATAGTCCCCTTGTTTTTCGAAGAGTAAATGACGAGAAATGATATGAGCCTCAGATTCTCACTATACGATCTTCCGATTCTCACTCTGATAAATGACGACAAATTCATGATGTAAGTGAAAAGAACAGTAGAAACGTCCCGTCGGTGCAGTCTTCAAGGCATTAAATGTGTGTCAGTTAACGGTCTGCCGCTTCAAAATGCTAACCGCCATTTTGAGAAAACTATAAATACCCTTTTCGTCCATTTATTAGAATTTTTACATTCAAATATTTGTACTTGTGTTTTAAGAAAACTTCACCACTCTCATCTTCAAACATCTTCCCCTCTAGTTTTCTGAAAGCGTTCATAAGTTATCTGGTAATTAACCTCCTTCTTATCAGCACCTTCTTTTTTTCTCTATTTAGAAGCAATGGCAAAGACTTTAAAATCTGTTACTCAGAAAAAAACTCCCTCTTTCTCGAAACCGACTAAGAATGTTTTTCCTGTTGTTACTGAGGAACCAACACCGAAACCCCTTCTAAAGATGTTCTTCCCTATGGGGTGTCCAATCGGAGCCAATTTTAAGGTTGAGAAAACCTCATCGGTACTGGCCGGTGCGAACCGATCTCGAGATACATATGTTCGGTCACCGACAGTGTTATCGATAAGGTCAAGGAGGACTGCAACTAGGTCGGTAAGCACGTAGTGGTTCCTACGCTCGAGGAAGCAATCACCACCTACATGGAGAGTTTTTTTTAAGTGTTTACACTTATCCCTTCACATTGGGGCCTTTGGACTCGGTCATCATCGCCTTTTGTAAAAGGTATGAGGTGACCATAGACCAAATTCATCCCTCCTTTTGGAGGATAGTCATCCTCCTCCGCTTTTTTGTAAACAAGATCGAGGTGTGCCCCTTCACCATCAATCACCGCATGCATCTGTACAGTCCCTGACTCTATCGAGGGGGCTAATAAAACTTGCCCGTCAGGCCAGTAAGGCCCAATTCTCGAGCATAGACGAGGATCGGGACCGAGGCTAGTTGGGCCGATTTGTTCGAGTGAAAACTTCGGACTTAATCCCGGCCGAGGACATGTCATTTCCTAAGAAATGGAACAAAAAGCATAAGTATAACCTTGCCTTTAGGAATTTGTTTATCATTTCTCTTTTGCCCTTCTTCTTATCGATTTTTTGTGTTGCAGCTGTTGCTCGGATGCCGGATGCAGTTCCTTGACTCAAGGAGTGGGTCGAGGGCATCGTGTCGCAAAAACCCTATTCTGAGCGCACATGGCGTGAGCTTTCGAAGGGCCGATGAGAAGCCCGTTCTCGTGGTGAGACTTTTTCGTTAAGTTACATTCGACCCTATTTTCACGCTGTCGATTTCTAACTTGTTTTATTTTCCTTTTGTAGGTTCATAAAAACATGTTGATATAAGGCCTCCACCCGCTACCCCCTTCTTTGAAGCAAGATAAAGAGAAGAAAAGGAAAAAGGCTCCGAGTTCTCCGGGCCCTGAGAAGAAGAGGCCAAAGAAAAGATTGGCGCGTAAGACTAAGGGAAGTACCAGCAATTGAGCATTGTCCCCGGACTAAGGCTGTGGCCCGTGGCGGGCCTGGGCCTGGCGGGCCCG
>MCJB01002838.1:0-16325 GCA_002018475.1 Nicotiana obtusifolia | reverse complement strand
TTGTGGATGGCCTTAACTATCATCTCCGTATCCTCATGACCAGGGAGAGAGTATTGGGTGCTACCTTCGAGGAGGTGGTTGATATAGCTCGCGAGATTGAGATGGTTCGCCGTCAGGAGCGAGAGAAGAGGGGGCTAAGAGGCCTCGAGGATCGGGCAGTTACAGTGGTGCTCCTTCGAGGGGCCAGTTTCAGCAGGGTAGAGGCCGTTCCTTCAGGCCTGCTCAGCCAGCCCGTCCAGATTATCGTGGGGCATCTGCAGGTCGTGGTTATCATGGGTTGCAGCAGGGTCAGTCATCACTCAGCGCCCTTCCAGCCTATGCTCCGTCGGCCCAAGGTCCTTCTATGCCGAGTGCATTTGCTAGAGCACCAGGGAGCTGTTATGAGTGTGGCGAGATGGGCCACTTACCGAGGTAGTGTCCTCACTTTGCTGCTAGATCGTCCCAACCGAAGGGTCAGCCCTCGACTTCTGCTCCAGCTACCTTACCACCAGCCCATCCAGCTAGGGGTGGAGGTCAGGCAGCCAGAGGTCGCCCCAGAGGAGGAGGTCGAGCAGGCGGTGGCCAGGCCCGATTCTACGCTATTCCAGGCAGGACAGATGCCAGTGCTTCAGATGCCGTTATTACAGGTATTGTTTCGGTCTGCCACAGAGATGTCTCTGTATTATTTGATCCCGGTTCCACTTATTCATATGTGTCCTCATATTTTGCTCATTATTTGAGTACGCCCCGGGGGTTTCTTGCTGTACCTGTTCATGTGTCTACCCCGGTGGGCGACACTGTTGTTATAGACCGTGTGTATCGGTCGTGTGTAGTAACTATTGGGGGTCAGAGACCCGAGTGGATCTATTGCTACTAAGCATGGTAGATTTTGATATCATTTTGGGCATGGATTGGCTATCTCCATGTCGTGCTATTTTAGACTGTCATGCTAAGACAGTTACTTTGGCCATGCCGGGTGTGCCGCGGATCGAGTGGCGTGGCGTGACTGATTATATTCCTAGTAGGGTGATATCATACTTGAAAGCCCAGCGTATGGTTGGGAAGGGTTGCCTTGCATACCTAGCATTTGTGAGGGATGTTGGAGCTGAGACTCCAAGCATCGATTCTGTTCCAGTTGTGCGGGATTTTCCTGATGTATTTCCTGCAGACCTGTCGGGCATGCCACCGGACAGGGATATTGATTTTGGCATTGACCTGGTACCGGGCACTCAGCCCATCTCTATTCCACCGTATCGTATGGCACAAGCAGAGTTGAAGGAGTTGAAAGAGCAACTTCAGGAACTCCTAGATAAGGGGTTCATTCGGCCTAGTGTGTCACCTTGGGGTGCACCGGTTCTATTTGTGAAAAAGAAAGATGGCACGATGAGAATGTGCATCGATTATAGGCAACCGAACAAGGTAACAATCAAGAACAAATATCCTTTGCCTCGCATCGATGATTTATTTGACCAGCTTCAGGGAGCACGAGTGTTCTCTAAGATTGATCTCCGTTCAGGATATCACCAGCTAAAGATCAGGGATGCAGATATTCTTAAGACTGCTTTCCGGACTAGATATGGCCACTATGAGTTTCTTGTTAACTTTCGGGCTAACCAACGCCCCAACAGCGTTCATGCAGTTAATGAACAATGTATTTCGGCCTATCTGGATTCGTTCGTTGTGGTATTCATTGATGATATTCTGGTATACTCATGTAATCAGGAAGAGCACGCAGAGCATCTGCGAGTTGTATTGCAGAGACTGAGGGAGGAGAAGCTTTATGCAAAATTCTCCAAGTGTGAGTTTTGGCTCAATTCAGTGGCTTTCTTGGGGCACGTAGTGTCCAGCGAGGGTATTCAGGTTGATCCAAAGAAGATAGAGGCGGTTCAGAGTTGGCCTAGACCGTCCTCAGTAACAGATATCCGTAGTTTCCTCGGATTGGCAGGCTCCTACCGCCGGTTTGTTCAAGGATTCTCATTCATTGCATCGTCCTTGACCAAATTGACTCAGAAGGGTATTCCATTTGTATGGTCGGACAAATGTGAAGAGAGCTTTCAAAAGCTCAAGACAACCCTAACCACAGCTCCAGTATTGGTTCTACCATCAGCCTCAGGTTCGTATACCGTCTATTGTGATGCCTCGAGAGTTGTGATTGGTTGTGTACTAATGCAGGAGGGTAGAGTTATTGCTTATGCTTCTCGTCAATTGAAGCCTCATGAGAAGAACTACCCAGTGCATGATTTGGAGCTGGCTGCCATAGTTCATGCTTTAAAGATTTGGAGGCATTACTTATACAGCGTACCTTGTGAAGTATTTACTGATCACCGTAGCCTTCAACATCTGTTCAAGCAAAAGGATCAAAATTTGAGACAGCGGAGATGGCTAGAATTGCTCAAGGATTACGATATTACTATACTATACCATCCAGGAAAGGCCAACGTGGTGGCCGATGCTTTAAGCCGAAAGGCAGTGAGCATGGGGAGTTTGGCATACATTCCAGTTGGAGAGAGACCCCTCGCAGTCGACGTCCAGACCTTGGCCAATAGGCTGGTGAGATTAGACATCTCGGAATCCAACCGGGTATTGGCTTGCGTGGTTTCTCGGTCTTCGTTATACAATCATCAAGGAACATCAGTATGATGATCCGCATTTGCTTGTCCTTAAGGACAGAGTCAGCATAATGATGCTAAAGATGTGACCATCGACGACGATGGAGTGTTGAGAATGCAGGGCCGGATTTGTGTACCCAATGTGGATGGGCTACGAGAATTGATTCTGGAGGAGGCCCATAGCTCACGGTATTCTATTCATCCAGGTGCCGCAAAGATGTACCAGGATTTGAAGCAACATTATTGGCGGAGAAGGATGAAGAAGGATATTGTGGGATTCGTAGCCAGTGTCTCAACCGTCAGCAAATAAAATATGAACATCAGAGGCCGGGTGTTTTCTTCAGCAGATAGCTATTCCCGAGTGGAAATGGGAGCAGATCACTATGGACTTTGTTGTTGGACTCCCACGGACTTTGAAGAAGTTCGATGCAATTTGGGTGATTGTAGATCGGTTGACCAAGTCCGCGCACTTCATTCTTGTGTGTACTACCTATTCTTCAAAACGATTGGCAAGGATTTACATCCGAGAGATTGTCCGGCTGCATGGTGTTCCAGTTTCTATCATTTCAGATAGAGGTATGCAGTTCACTTTGCAGTTCTGGAAAGTCGTGCAGAGGGAGTTGGGTACTCAGGTGGAATTGAGCACAGCATTTCATCCTCAGACGAATGGGCAGTCAGAACGTACTATTCAGATACTGGAGGACATGTTGCGTGCATGTGTTGTTGATTTCGGAGGTTCATGGGATGAATTTTTACCGCTTGAAGAGTTCGCTTATAACAACAGCTACCAGTCAAGTATTCAGACGGCTCCGTATGAGGCTCTGTATGGGAGACAGTGTAGATCTCCGGTTGGCTAGTTTGAGC
Organism: Nicotiana obtusifolia; assembly: GCA_002018475.1. Lineage (NCBI taxonomy): Eukaryota > Viridiplantae > Streptophyta > Magnoliopsida > Solanales > Solanaceae > Nicotiana > Nicotiana obtusifolia. Next base: position 12,873 of record MCJB01002838.1, on the reverse strand, counting down.
CCGGTGAAGCCAGGCTATTGGGGACTGACTTGGTTCAAGATGCTCTAGAAAAGGTGAAGGTAATCCGGGAGAGGCTTCGTACAGCACAGTCGAGGCAAAAGAGTAATGCCGATAGAAAGGTTCGAGATGTGTCTTACATGGTTGGTGAGAAGGTCTTGCTGAAAGTTTCGCCCATGAAAGGTGTTATGAGATTCGGGAAGAAAGAGAAATGAGTCCTCGGTTCATTGGGCCGTTTGAAGTACTTCGGCGAGTTGCGGAGGTGGCGTATGAGCTTGCTTTGCCGCCCAGTCTGTCGAGTGTACACCTAGTGTTTCATGTTTCTATGCTCCGAAAGTATATTGGGGAACCGTCTCATATTTTGGACTTCAGCACGATCCAGTTGGATGACAATTTGACCTATGAGGTGGAGCCAGTGGCAATTTTGGATCGTNAGTATTTCATGTTTCTATGCTCCGGAAGTATATTGGAGACCCGTCTCATATTTTGGACTTCAGCACGATTCAGTTGGATGATAATTTGACCTATGAGGTGGAGCCAGTGGCGATTTTGGATCGTCAGGTTCGGAAGTTGAGGTCCAAGGAGATAGCTTCAGTGAAAGTTCAATGGAGAGGTCGGTCTGAGGAGGCTACCTGGGAAACCGAGCGGGAGATGCGGAGCAGATACCCTCACCTATTTGAGACTTCAGGTATGTTTCTTGACTCGTTCGAGGCCGAACATTTGTTTAAGTGGGGGAGAATGTGACGACCCAGCTAGTCGTCTCGTGAGTTACCGCTCCGTTCTCCCCATTTCTGCTTTATTATGTTTCGCTATCCGTATTTTATGTAATCAAGTTGAATGATTTGCGTTCAGAGTAGATTTGGTAAGAAATGAGACACTTAGTCTCTTTCAAGGGGGTTTAAGTTGTAAAAAGTCAATCGGATATTGACTAATGAGTTAGAGTGCTCGAATGTGAATTCTGACGATTCGATTAGTTTTGTAAGATGATTTATGACTTAGGAGTGTGATCGGAATTGGTTTTGGGGGTCCCGTGTAGAATTAGGCTTGAATTGGTGAAGTTAGTATTTTGGCGATTTCCGGTTGTTAGGCGAAATTTTGATCCGAGGGTCGGAATGGAATTCCGAGAGTTGCTATAGCTTCGTATGGTGATTTCGGACTTAGACGTATGTCCGGATTTGAAATTGGAAGTCCGTAGGACAATTCAACGCATTTTGGCGAATGTTGGAAAATAGAAGATTTTTGAAAAGTTTGACCGAGGGGTTGACTTTTTGATATCGGGGTCGAAATCCAGTTTTGAAAAAGTTCATAGGTCCGTTATGTCATTTATGACTTGTGTGCAAAATTTGAGGTCAATCGGACTCGATTTGATAGGTTTCGGCATCGAATGTAGAAGTTGGAATTTATTAGTTTCATTATGCTTGAATTGGGGTATGATTCGTATTTTTAGCATTGTTGGATGTGATTTAAGGCTTCGACTAAGTCCGTAATGTGTTTTAGGACTTGTTGGTATATCTGGACAGGGTCCCGTATGGCTCGGGTGAGTTTTGGGTGGTTAAACGGACTCCAAAAACGAGCTGGGAACTGTCCATAAACCAGCTCCAAATCACCCCCAAATCATCTCCAAAACGCTGCCAAAAACCCAGCAGTTTTTCCCCCAAAAGACGACCTCAAATCTCAGCCCAAAAGTCCTTGTGGCAACAGCTCTTTTGCACAAAAATCAGCAGCAAAACCATCTCAAACAAACACCTTAAACCACCAGAAATCACCACCTTTAGCTACCAAAATTCGGCCTCAAAACCCAGCTGAAAAGCTGCTAAAAAAAAAAAAAGACAGCTATGTAAATTAAAGCAGTCTTTTCTTCGTCAAAAATCAGTCCCAAACCAGTCAAAAATGACCCAGGTCCAACTGCAAAAATAGCTCCAAACCTCACCCAAACTGCCATGAAACCTCATCCCTAAACCTCCATTGAAACAACCTTTATACTTCATCAAAAAGCCATGAAAATTAGTCCCAAACTCTAACTGAAAACGACTCAAAACAGCAGCTTCAAATGCTGCCAAATCCATCAAAAATGGCCTTGCCGTAACCCCGAAAACACTCAAAATTTCAGCCACCAAAGCACCCCCTAAAACAGCACCATGACCTCTTGAAAACACCCTCCCAAGCTCCATTAAGACCGATCCAAAACCAGCTGAGAACCAGCCCCGAAAACTTCCCAGAAACAGTCCCTAAACCACCAAAATCGTCACCTAAAACAACCCAAAAATGCAGCCACTAAAGCTACTCCAAATACACCTGAAAAGGCCATCCAAACAAGCCCAAAACCAGCAAAAACCGCAGCCAAACCCAGCTGCGAAACAGTCCGAAAACGACCTCAAACCACTCCCTAAAACCAACTCTTTTCCCACCTTAAAACAACCTCAAACCACCAGAAAAACAGCTCCAAAAGTAGCTGAAACGTCACCCAAAAACCAGCTGAAACGCAGCACCAAACCACCCCAAAAAACCAGCTGAAACGCAGCACCAAACCACCCCAAAAACCAGCTGAAACGCAGCACCAAACCACCCCAAAAACAGCCGCCGTCGCACCACATTCGTCGACGAGCAGAACTTTATTTCAGCTGTGTAATACCATCCACGTTCAGTCCGTTGAGGTCGCAGTTCAAGTGTTCCTGTCGCTGGTCTTGTTCGAGTTCTTTATCCGGGCTGTAATCTCTGGGATTCATGTATTTAGATGACATTGGGAGTTTCGTGTTTTGATCCGGTGAAGAAGATTATTTGCTGAGTATTAAAGATTACGCACGTGGAGGCCAATTCAAAGGGCAAAGGCGTCGCGGGCTAAGGATTTAGCCGGTTTGAGGTGAGTAATGCTTGTAAATGATGTCCTGAGAGTTCGAAACCCCGGATTTGCACCTCATAGTGCTATGTTGAGGTGAGGTACATGCTCGATGATGAGCATGGGGTTGTTTACTTCTGGAGATTGGGACTTGGTCCATCCCGATTGATGATTTCTGCTATATACATGATTAAAATCTAATCGATGTCATCGTGATTTGGGCTACTTGTCATATTTTGGGCTTCTTGCCGGTTATATGAACCCTTCAGGGGTATTTATCACTGTTTACTGAAATCATATTTGGGCTTCGTGCCGGTTATGTAAACCCATTCAGGGGTATTTGTCACTGATTTGAATCATTATTTGAACTCAGTTTTGAAAATTAAATGATGTTTTCAAATGATTTTTTTTTATGGATCGGGTGGCACGCCACCATGGGTTTTAATTTTAATGGATCGGGTGGCACGCCGCCACGGGATTTGATTTTAATGGATCGGGTGGCACGCCGCCACGAGATGTAATGTGCATGGATCGGGTGACACGCCGTCACGAGATATTGCGCTACTGAACCCCCCACAGTAAGCGCCGGGTACCCAGGGAACGGGTGGCACGCCGCCACGATAGTCATGACTTGCATTGCATTGCATCGCATTGCATTTTTGGTTGTGTTGGTGTTGTTTCCATTTACTTCACGCATCTATTTGAGATGTTACATGTTTTTACTGTTCCATCGTGGATTGTTCTAAATCTTATGTGTTTCTTACTTTCAGTTATTATTTATATTTATTACTCACTGAGTTGGAAGTACTCACATTACTCCCTGTACCATGTGTGCAGATTCAGGCGTTGTCGGTTCCACCCCGAGGTACTGACTACTACTATTGTCACGGTGGTGGTTCAAAGACTACGAGGTAGCTGTTGGCGTTCGCAGCCCCATATCTCTTTTATCTTGTTATTTCCAGTATCTTCGAATAATTGTGCCAAGATATTGTATTAGTAATCTTATTATTAGGATTTTCATTAGTTGCTCATGACTTTATGACACCCCAGTTCAGGCTGTAGTCGGGATGATTCACTGTATTTTGTCGCAAATTGCTGTTATTAAATCGTACTTATATTATTTTTGTATTGTTTAACTGTTTGAATGAAGTTTAGTTGAATTGGCTGGCCTTGTCTTCATGAGAGGCGCCATCACGATCATGGTTGGGATTTTGGATCGTGACAAATTATTAGTTGTTTTCTTTATCTCTATTAATATAATATGTAATTAAGTTAAATTAATATTTTATCATTTGTGAGTCAAATACTGCTATATCAAACAAGACGTATCGTAAGGAAGTATTCTTTAACAAATACTTTAAATTTTGCTCTTCTGTTTTCTATCCTATTAATTGTTGGTTGATTCCGCAACACGACTAATGATGGATTTGGACAATAAAGAAAAAAGATGAAAAAGAAAATCGAAATTAAATTCATGAGACACAAATTAATTTTCTTCATAAACAAAACTCTATAACTCTGAATTCGCTTTTTTAAATTCCTTATAATATCTAGACACAAATACATTAAGTTTTTATGTTTCCTATTATATATTTTTCTTCTGTTATTAAACTTATTTTCATAATTTAGAATTCGTTTTTTTAAATTCCTTATAATATCTAGTTATTTAGATCCTAACCAATTTAACATTTTAAACTATATGTATATTTAACACCGCTATATAATTCTTTAGAGAAGAGAGTTAGCAATCTGTGTTAAGTTTGCTATGGTGTGTAATTGCTTCACTTGGTAATTAATAAGAAGTTAATTATCTATATTATATTAAAAGTACGATTACCTTTAATTAAATGTTGTTCGCTTTTTTTATCCTTTAAACATAAAGTTCATATTGGACAATATAGTAATTTAAGTATTTCATTAATATTTAAAAATATTCATTTAATTAATTTAGTGTTTCCCCTATTATTAACAATCGTGGAACGTTTACGAGATTATTTGGTAAATTTTGCTTGAATTATTTGTTATTAAACTTTGCTTTAATTATTTGGTTAAATTTTTATTGACGTTTCTTAAACAAGGAAAGTTATTAATAATTTTTTTCCCTAAACTTTCACTTTCATTAAATGACACTATCTCTATCGAACTTAGTTAGATTCCTTTTACTCTTTGGAGTAGTAAATGACTTATTATGTTTGCCTTAATTATTTGGTAAAAGTTTTCTTCACGTATCTTACACAAGGAAAGTTGCAGGGAATCGGACTTGGTTAAATTCCCTTTCCTCTTTGGAGTAGTAAATGACTTCTTTCGTTATGACTTCTACTTTGGTAGAAGTCTCTATTATTTGGTAATTTTTTTATCTCTTTGTCCTACACACAAAATTTACTTTATATAATTCCTTTCATGTGTAATTGTGTACTATAATACTTCAATAAAAGAAGCTACAATGTCACAATTTACTGGTCAAATTTCATCTATTCCAACACTACGATTTCAGGTTTTGTTTTTTTTTACTAATATCAACATCTTTTGCTACTTCATATTTTGCAAGCACGTTTGCACGCACCAGGTTTTAGTGTTGCATCAAGAATTTATCCTTAGTATTGCATCAAGAAATTTTTATTATATAATTTTTTATTTCATGTTTTGGACTTGACTAATTTCACATCTCACGTAATTTCAAATTTAATACAGGTTATTGAACAATTTGCAATTCATCGTAGAAAATCGGTTGGACATTCGGTCTAAATCTTATTACTTAAATATTAGTATTATTTTTTCCTTTGTTGTATAATTAATAATACTTATGGTATGCCAGCTAAAATTGCTTGTTTTAAAAAAATTAAAAATTAGACTATCTCCTTTAATTATGTGTAATATTAATACTACATGATTTACGTGTTATTTGCAATTGCCATGTCTGCATCACTCCGATTTCGACAATTACATCCGTTCAGGTAAACAATCTTCCTTGTATCATAAAAATAATCAATTATTGAATTAGTCACTTTGATAACTTATAGAACTCTTATGCATGCTTTATTTTAGGCACACCTGCAATGGCCAGTGAAAAGAATTGGCAGACCAATTGTAACGACCCGGCCGGTCGTTTCGAGAGTTGTAGTCTCATTCACCTATTTACTGCTCCTTTTGTGCTTTATAGTTGTTATATGACTTATCGGGTTAGTTGGTTCGGGTCCGGAGAGATTTCGGAATGAATCGAGACACTTAGTCTCATAATGGAAAGCTTAAGTTGGAAAAGTTGACCGGATGTTGACTTATGTGTAAACGACCCCAGATTTGAATTTAGATGGTTCCGTTAGCTTCGTTAGGTGATATTGGACTTAGGACCGTGTCCGGATTGTGATTTGGAGGTCTGTAGTTGAATTAGGCTTGAAATGACGAAAGTTGAATTTTGGGAAGTTTGACCGAGACTGGACTTTTTGATATCGGGATCGGATTCCGATTTTGGAAGTTGGAGTAGGTCCGTGGTGTCATTTGGGAGTTGTGTAAAATTTGGGGCCAATCGGACATGATTTGATAGGTTTAGGCTCCGCTTGTAGAAATTTAGAAATTCAGAGTTCATTAGGCTTGAATCTATGTGTGATTCGTGTTTTTGATGTTGTTCGAGGTGATTTGAGATTTTGACTAAGTTCGTATGATGTTTTGGGACTTGATGGTATGTTTGGTTGGGGTCTCGTGGGTTTCGGGTGAGTTTCGGATGGTTAACGGATCGATCTTGGACTTGGTGTTATAGTTGCAGATTTTCTGGTGCATTAATCTGGTTTCCTTACACGCTATCGAGTGGGAAGGTCCGCGATCGTGCAGGCTTAGCTGGGCAATGGAGGACTTTGTTCTACGCGTTAGCGAGGAGGAGGATGTGATCGCGTAGTTGTGGGATGCTGTGATTCGCAAACGCGTGGCTAAGGTCGCGTTCGCGTATGGTATAGAAGGCAGAAGCTGGGGTCACGCGTTTGTTCTTCGTGATCGCATGAAGAGGGCCGGGATCGCGTAGGTCTGCGGAAGCATAAGGTCGCGATCGCGTGGATGTCTCCGAGATCGCGTAAGGCAAAATAGAGGGGCAGACTGTTTTGTGTTTCGCGAACGGGGGAAGATTATCGCGTTGGCGATGAAGGCGTAACTGAGCAGAACAAAAGATTCAAAGACGAGGGTTTCGAGTTCATATCACAAAATTGATTTGGGAGCTCGGTAGAAGGCGGCTTTTGGAGGGATTTTCACGTGGGTATTTGGGGTAAGTGATTCCTACCTACTTTAGGTTAATTTCCATGATTATGCCTTTGATTCCACCATTAAATTTGTGATTTAGGGTGAAAAGTTTAGGAAAGTGAAGAAGAGTTCTTGTGCTAGATTTTTGAGATTTTGAGAGGAATTTTGTTATCGAATTTGAGTAAATTTGATATGGTTAGACTCGGGGTTGAAATGGGTTTCCGTGTTTGGTGATGTTGTTGGATTCCGAGACGTGGGCCCGGGGGGCGGTTTTGAGCCGATTTCGGGTTTTGAGTTATAACTTCGTAATTTTTTGTAGAATTATTCCTTTAGCCCGTATTGATTGTATCGTACTGTATATGGCTAGATTTGAGGCATTTAGAGTCCGATTTGCGTGGCAAAGGCGTGTTAGAGTAGAGTTTTTCTTGGATTGAGGTAAGTAACACTTCTAAACTTGGCTGTGAGGGTTTGAAACCCCGAAATGTGTGTTATATGATTGGTGTTGAGGTGGCACACATGCCAAGAGACGGGGGTGCGGGCGTGCACCATGAGAATTGTGACCTGGTCGATTCCATGGCACTGTATAGTGGACTTATCTTGTTGATGTCTGTGTTTTCATCATGTGATAAAGTAATTAAGCTGTTAAACATGCTAGAGATCATGTTTAGGCTCTATGCCGGTACTGTTGGAACCCATAGTGGTCGTTTCTTGCTGTTGTCTTACTGATTTCATTGATATTTCATGCTCATTCATATTCATTCATTTCACATCATATCTCAGTCTCTGTTGTTATTTATTAATGCATCATATCATTGTTTTCGGGCTAGTTTCATTGACATGGTGAACCCGTGAGAGAGACTGGAGAGATTGATGACTGAGTGAGGCCGAAGGCCTGACTATGAGTGACATTTATGGATCGGGTTGCACGCCGCAGTGGTTATATTGATTTATTATAGCACTTGGGCTGAAGAAGCCCCTCCGGAGTCTGCACACATCCTAGTGAGCGCGGTTGATTATATTGAAGGATGGATCTTCCCTGGACATGGATCTTGTCCGAAGCATTATATACTTGGGGTTGGATCTTCCACACGGGCTGGATTGGCCCTACTCAATATTGGGTGACTGATGGTCAGTCGATGTATATATTCGGGAATGGATCTTCCCTGGGCCGGGTTGGTCATATACAATACTGAGTGATTGAGCTATAGAGAGTGTGAGCACATGAGGCTGACAGCATGGTGCATTACATACAACATGTGCATTGGCATGTAGAAGTAGAGAAGTTATATTCTTCTTATCATTCAGATTTGATCTATTTTACTGTTTTGAGTTTATCTACTGATCTTGAAAGCATGCCTACGTCTCAGCACTGTTACTTCTATATTGAACTGTGCTGGTTTAGTTCGTCACTACTTTCAGTCCACAGTTTGAATTTGTTACTTACTGAGTTGGTTGTACTCACGTCACAGCCTGCACCTCGTGTGCAGATCTAGGTGCTCCCTGTCATGGCGGCTGCTGAGTGTGGAGTCAGGATCTCAGGAGACTATCGAGGTAGCTGCATAGCATTCGCAGACCTTGACCCTCCTTCGTTTTATCTTTACTTGTATTTCAATTTTTACTCTTTAGACATTATATTAGACTATCTTCTATTATAGATGCTCATGTACTCGGTGACATCCCGACTTTGGGAGAGATTGTATTGGGTTGCATATTTATTTCTGTTTTCAAAAGTTTTCCTTAAATATTAACTGCTTCCGTATTTTTCAAAGCTTTTGGTTATGTTGAAAAGTTGAATAATTGGCTTGCCTAGTTCCATGATAGGCACCATCACACGACGGTTGGTTTTGGGTCGTGACACCAATGTGTCCCAATTAATAGTCTAAGAGTATCTGATTCATGTTGGGTAATACAAGTCTTAGTTTTTGGGAGTGGAATAGTAAAAGAGTTCAATAATAAAACAAATCAAGGCACCCGAAAAATTATGACATTAGTTGATGAAGAGGTAATTATTATTTTATATCAATATTTTATTTCATGTCTTTTCATATTATAGTTTTAACCATCAGGTTAATTTAAAGTGAAACTTTTTATAGGGAATAAAAATTCACGCTACATTTTTCAATGCTTATATTGAGAAGTGGAAATATTATTTACAACAAAACAAAATTTGTACATCATAAATAGATGCATCAATAGTGCTAATCCTAATTTCTAATCAGTGCACAAGGATCTTGAAATTGGATTTAAGGAGAATACTTTAGTTAAAGAAAGCAACAATCACTTTTCGACTATTGGTTTTTCAAATAATTTTATTTCATTCAATGAGGCATCAAAGTGCATCAATGGAACAATTTTTGGTAAGTTCTTTAGATTTCATCTCGTAATCTTTCACTAAATGTATAAACAATATTTACTTCTATTCGCCTTATATATATATATATATATATATATATATATATATATATATATATTCTTTCTAGATATAGTTGGGATTTTAGTGGAGACCCTCAACGGGAGAAGGTACAAAGAGCCAAAGGGAGATATTATATCACGCTGATTACATTAAAAAGACTGCACGCTGATTACAACGATTTCTTTAATGTAATAACGTTTTTTGCATCGTCAATTACTATTACACTTAATTCATTCTTATTCAATTTAATATACACTATTTTAGGGAGTTTACCATTTAAATATTTGTTGCATCATCAATTACCTTTGTACTTAATTCATTATGATTCTACCTAATTAAAATACGCTCTTTTATTCATAACGTATAATACACATGCAATGCACGTACACTAAATCTAGTTACCATAAAAACCGTCACACCTCCTTTTTTCCGAGGAATAGGGGAGTTTTTCCAATTAAAGTGACATTATTCGAGATGGGGATTATTTATTTAAATAGAGTCGCCACTTGAAATAAATTATTAAGGCATCCCAAGTTGCCGATTTATTTTAAATCTCAAATCGAGGAAATTGACTTTGTTTAAAGTTTGTGAAACACAGAAGACCGAGTAAGCAATTCTGTTAACCCGGGAAAAGGTGTTAGACATTCCCGGATTCTACGGTTTTAGCGTCGTCGCTTTATAATCACACCTGGCTTATTAACGGATAAATTACGTATTTTACCATCTATGTGTATTTTATCCTTTTAACGCCTTTTAATTATTTGGATATGGAATTAATATTGAAAAGGATAATGTGTGTGTAAATCCGTTTTATTTGGTGTACTAAAGTCATGTCACGCGTACACAACTAACAATACATTATTATTATTAAGATTGTTTCGCCCAAAGTTGCGCGAACGCATACCTTGATTTTAATTTGGAAGTCGTAATTATATCATGCGAACATATACATAATCACGATAATTCAATTGATTAGTGTACCTAAAGCAAACTAACGTATATTCATGAATTATTTCTTTCTAAGTTTGGGATTATCATGAGGCATAAATGTTATAAAAATCATATTATTGTGAAAAAGGTGTGTGATTTTAACAAGCCATTACACTTAATATAGCGCAACATAATCTCCTATATCTTTTACTACCAACTAATATTCAAAACTAAATTAAAAATCATGGCATATACAAATAGGTACGGACAGAACAAACTAGCCACTAAGATAGAGGATTAAATTGAAACCAAGGCATGGTGAACTAGAGAGTGCATGAATTCATTGAAGAAGTCTTTTGTAACTTTAATTTTCCCAATATCAAGCTATCTACTTAAAAGAAATAACTCAAATACATAAAAAAGAAAAATAAAACTGTTAATGAGATTAATCACACGATATACTAAGAAGAAGGGCAAAAAAGTGAACCCAGCATGAACAGAGTAATGAACCAAACATAGAACACTCATAAAAAAGACTCATTCGTATAAAGTTGAAGTTAAAACAAAATGAAATGACCCCAAATTATTAAAGAGGAAACAAAATAGAAGGAAAAAGGAATCTTTATATAGATGATTGTGAACTTTAAATTACAGTAACTCAATGTTCGGACAGCTTTCAAACTTCGAACCGCGAAAACCTCGAGCCATCAACCAGAGTTCTAGCGTAACCCACTCGTCGCGCTAATATTTGAACCCAACTCGCTGGAACTCGATTGCTTTTTGGTCACTTCTCACTCTAGCAATGGTTCCGGCAGCATTTTAGTGGTAGTTTCGTGAAGGAAGAATGATGTTAAAGACTGGATTTAATGGACATTTTTAGGTGGTTAAAGGCTGATTTTTGAGGTTGTTTCAAGGTACTTGGTGGCTGATTTCGTGAAATTTACATGGCTGGGTGTTTGGAGCTTCATAGTTCTTCCATGGTGAGGATTAATGGAGGAAGAAGATGAATGTATAGTGATGGAATAGAAGCGAGAGGGAAGCAGCGTTTTCTCGCTCCTGAAATCTTACTACTGCTAAGGATATTCTCTATCTTTTTGTGCTCACTCTCTCGTTTCTGTTTTTCCCCAGCCTCCTTTTGTGTGTATTTGTGTGTATTAATGCCAGCCTAAATTGTGTGTATGAGTGAAAGATCTAGAGGTGTAGGTTTAGGGATTAATTGGTGGCCAAGAAAATAAGAGTGTGTATGTGCATGTGACTTTGAGTGAGAGCATGTGAGATATGGAAGAATCTTGCTAGGAGTCATTTTTGCATTGGTTCTTTTTTCCTTTTTTATTTATTAAAGATAATCAAAATTAAAGATACTACACTAAAATTAAAAATTAGAAAAATATAAGAAACTATGAAGGAAAAAATTATAAAATTGCTAGTCTTAGAAGAAAAATATATTTTTGTGAATATTTTTCTTTTGCAAATTAAAACTGTTAGTTTTGTAGATATGTATATAATAGAGTATATATATATATATTAGTCTTGTCCCACATCGGTAGTAGAGTAGTATATGCTTTGTAAAATATAGTTATAAATAAGGGCTTCTTGTATTGAATAAGAATATCAATAATATATTCTCTTTTTCCCGTGCTTTCTCACATGGTATCAGAGCAATAGTGAGAGTCTTATCGCTGTGCATAAATTCCAGCGACTCCAGGAAGAGAATCAGTCATCGGAATTCTTTTTCCGGCGACCTATTTGAGGGTTATTTGCGTCTGCCTAGTTTCTGTCAGTGGTGTGCAAAATCCAACACCACCACAGGGGTTGTCAGTGTCCGGCGACCAAACCCCAGTGAAGACCTCCGGCAGACGTTGTCTCACGCGCTCCCACGCGCCACCAGAAGGTCTGCGCGTGACGTCACGCGCCCCCACGCGCCGGCGCGTGAGGCTGTTTCCGGCCAGTTTTTGAAGAAGCTCCTTCAGGGCAGTGGGGTCGCCTGGTAATTCCGACCCTACCCCTGCTATTTTCGTTTTATTTCAACCACGTTGAGTTTTCTCCGGTAGCTACAGTACTTTCTGGCAGCTACAGTACCCATCCAGCAGCTACAGTGATATTCCAGTAGCTCCAGTGGTCCTTTTTACTCGGATTTCAGTGTGTTCAACTTGTTTCCTCTCTTATTTGCAACAATGTCTCTCGGATATGATATTTTTGGGCCTAAAAACATGCGTTTTGGAAGATCTAGACCCAAATGCTCTTATTGTCACAAACTTGGACACACTCGTGAGATGTGCTATTCCTTGCATGGTCGTCCATCTAAAAATGCTCACATTGCTCAGACCGAGCCTACAGGTAACCAGGGAGTTTTGTTATCTAAAGAAGAATATAATGAGCTCCTCCAGTATCGTGCAAGTAAGCAAACATCTCCACAAGTAGCCTCAATTGCTCAGACTAATACTTCAGTTGCTGGTAATTCTTTTGCGTGTGT
>MCJB01002837.1:9705-23314 GCA_002018475.1 Nicotiana obtusifolia | reverse complement strand
AATTTAAGTCTCGAATTGAATAGCAACACCAGGTCTCCCGCCTTAAACTCTCTCTTCAAGATCTTTGAATCATGGACGAACTTCATTCGTTCTTTGTAAACTGCTGCACTCTCATAAGCATGAAATCTGAATTCCTCCATTTCATTCAATTGTGCAAGCCTTAAAGCTCCGGCCTCCGCCCAATCCATGTTTAGTCTCTTTAAGGCCCACATAGCCTTATGCTCGAGTTCAACGGGTAAATGGCACGCCTTGCTAAAGACTAACCGATATGGGGATGTACCAATAGGAGTCTTGTAAGCTGTACGGTATGCCCAAAGAGCATCGTCTAACTTTCTTGACCAATCAGTCCTATTTGCATTCACAGTCTTGGACAGGATGCTTTTGATTTCCCTATTGGATACTTCAACTTGGCCACTCGATTGTGGATGATAAGGCATGGAAACCGTATGCTTAACCCCATACTTGTCGAGGAGACCTTTGAAAACTCTGTTACAGAAATGTGATCCTTCATCAATGATGATGGCTCTTGGGGTGCCGAACCTGGTGAAAATATTCTTCTTTAGGAACGTGGTCACACTCCGAGCTTCGTTGTTTGGCAAGGCAACGCTTCTACCCACTTGGATACATAGTCCACAGCCACTAAGATGTATTTCATCCCACATGAGCTTATGAAAGGGCCCATGAAGTCAATACCCCAAACATCGAATAATTCTATTTCCATAACAAATTTCATAGGCATCTCATGCCTCCTTGAAATCGGTCCCTGTTGTTGGCATTGGTCGCACGACTTCACCAACTGATTAGCATCCTGATAAATGGTTGGCCAGTAATATCCACACTCCAAAACCTTTGCAGCTGTTCTGTTGCCCCCATGATGACCCCCAACTGGTGAGTCATGGCATGCTTTCAGGATTGGTAAAATCTCTTCCTCGGGTACGCATCTTCGAATGATGTTATCCGCAGAGACACGGAATAGGAATGGTTCTTCCCAATAATAATTTCAAGAATCCCTCAAGAACTTCTTCCTTTGGTACGATTCCAACCCTTCCGGAATAAAATCGCTGACGATGTAGTTAGCGATGTCAGCATACCATGGTGCAACTGAACTTGATATCATCAGTATATGTTCATCTGGAAAGGAATCATTTTTCTCCAGCTCTTCTTTTTGTCTCCCTGCTTCCTCCAATCTAGACAAGTGATCTGCCACTTGGTTTTGTGTTCCCTTACGATCCATGACTTCAAAGTCAAACTCTTGTAGCAGTAAAACCTATCGGATTAGTCGAGGCTTAGCATCCTTTTTCGCCATCAAATAACGGAGAGCAGCATGATCTGTATACACGATCACTTTGGAGCCCAATAGATATGCACGGAACTTCTCAAATGCATACACAATAGCTAACAGTTCCTGCTCCGTTACTGTGTAGTTCATTTGCGCTCCATTAAGCGTCTTGCTAGCGTAGTATACTGGGTGAAGAATTTTGTTGTGCCTCTGCCCCAGCATCACTCCAATAGCTACACCGCTAGCATCACACATAAGCTCAAAAGGTAACGACCAATCCGGTGTGACAATGATAGGAGCTGTGGTGAGCTTCGTTTTCAGTTCTTCAAAAGCAGTGAGGCATTTTTCATCAAAGACGAACTTGGTATCTTTCTCTAAGAGTTTACACATTGGGTGTGCAATCTTTGAGAAATCTTTTATGAACCGTCTGTAAAATCCAGCATGCCCTAGAAAGCTACGGACACCTTTAACTGATGTGGGAGGAGGGAGCTTGGAGATGATCTCAATTTTTGCTTTATCCACCTCAATACCATGCCTGGAGATTTTATGCCCCAAAACAATACCTTTATCCACCATGAAGTGGCATTTTTCCCAATTTTATACAAGGTTTGTTTCTTCGCATCGTTTCAACACTTTCTTGAGATTCTTCAAGCATTGCTCAAACTTTTCCCCAACTACCGAGAATCATCCATAAAGACTTCAAGGAAATCTTCCACCATATCAGAAAAAATCGACATCATGCACCGCTGGAATGTAGCTGGAGCATTGCATAAGCCGAAAGGCATCCGACTGAAGGCAAATGTTCCATACGGGGAGGTGAACGTTGTCTTCTCCTGATCTTCCAAAGCAATATTTGTTTGATTGTACCCGGAGTATCCGTTGAGTAAGCAGTAAAAAGACTTTCCGGCTAGCCGATCAATCATTTGATCAATAAAAGGCATAGGGAAGTGATCCTTGCACGTGGCACTATTGAGCTTCCTGTAATCCATGCATACTCGCCATCCAGTTACGGTCCTTGTTGGAATCAGCTCATTCTTTTCATTCGTGACCACGATCATACCTCATTTCTTTGGCACACACTGCACTGGACCCACCCATGAGCTATCGGCAATCGGGTAAACAACTCCTGCATCCAGCCATTTTATTATCTCTTTCTTCACCACTTCTTGCATTGATGGATTTAGCCGTCTCTGGTGCTCCACACTTGGTTTTGTCCCGTTTTCAAGTTGAATCTTGTGCTCACAGATTCCGACCGGAATTTCCTGGATGTTCGCAATTGTCCATCCGATTGCCTGTCTGTGTTCCTTCAAAACTTGCAGCAACTGCTCTACCTGCACATCATTCAACAACGACGACACAATTACCGGCAAAGTGTTATTCAAACCAAGAAATTTATACCTCAAATTCGACGGAAGTGGCTTGAGCTCTAATTGGGGTGGTTCAATAATGGAAGGATTTGCTGGAGGTGTTGCTCGATTCTCCAAATCTAAGGACAGTTTTGGTAGAGTATAGGAATAAGAACCACGACCTTCTAACGCATTCACCGACTCCATGAACCCATCCAAGTTATTTCCATCAAAATTCACCAATATGGCTGCCAGTGCCTCACCGAAACATTGCTCTTCCATTTTCATCTCCACGGCTTCATCAACTTCATCAATAATACCGATTAATGAAATGTTCTCATACTCGGTTGGCAGCTTCATCCCCTTACTAGCTTGAAAAGTGACTTCTTCATTGTTTACCCGGAACTTTATTTCATTGCGCTCCGAGTCCATAAGAGCTCTTCCAGTAGCTAAGAAAAGTCTTCCCAATATAATGGGGATTTCCTTGTCTACTGCGCAATCAAGGATTACAAAATCGGCTGGAATATGAAATTTTCCAACTTTTACAATTACATCATCCACAATACCCACCGGTCTCTTGATAGATCGGTCAGCCATCTGCAATCTCATGGTTGCGGCCTCGGCATTCCTAACCCGGCTTGTTTGTAGATGGCTAAAGGCATTAGATTTATACTAGCCCCATTGTCACATAATGCCTTAGCAAAATCCCGCACTCCAATAGTACACGGAATAGTGAAAGCTCCTAGGTCCTCTTTCTTCTAGATTGGATTGGTAGCTATGATAGAGCTGACCCTGTGAGTCACATTTACCACCTCATTCCTGGTGGTTCTCTTTTTCGTAATCAGATCCTTCAGATATTTGGCAAACCCAGGCATTTCTTGGAAAGCCTCCAAGAAAGGTATATTAACTGATAGCTGCTTGGGAATGGCGTAAAACTTCTCAAACTTGCTGTCGTCAACTCTCCTTGCAAGTCTCTAAGGAAAAGGAGGAGGGGGTCTAGGAATTGGCGGAAGAACGGTTGATGATTCTTCATCCTTATCCTTTACCCCTTCCTGAGTCTCATCTATGTTCACTACAATTTCTGGATTCTTACCTACCTCAGCAACATTATCTCTTTCAACTTCAGCCTTTTTCTGAAGCTCTTCAGCATCATCTCGGCCCTATAATGTCTTACCACTCCTAGTCGTGACAGCCATAATATGAGCAGTTGGGCTACTTTCACTTCCCTTAGGATTTGCAATCGTGTCGCTAGGAAGTGTTCCTTTCTGTTGTGGATATTGCTCACGAGAATGGTCCCTCATTTGCAATTCCAACTTTTGGATCGCTGTTGTGTGGGCGCCAATCAATTCAGTCATGTTTTTCATGGACGTGTCTGACTTCTCTTGGTTCTGTAATATCCTCTCGAGCATACTCTCCAATTTAGATTCACTTGAGGATCCCTGATTTGGATAGTGCCCCTTCGGAGGAACATAGGGGTTGGAACTTCGGTTTGGAAAGTGATTATTGTTGTTCCAATTTCCCTGACTAGGGCCAGTTTGATCATTCCGCCATTGTTGGGGACCTTGCCCTTGCGGGTTCGGTCTCCAATGATTTTGTGTCCCTTGACCCTGATACTGTTGCCTTTAATAACCTCCATGAGTATTATTGACAAAATTCGCTTCTTCATATTCTTCACTTTGCATTGGTTGCACATTATCCACTACATTGACTTTCTTCTTCTGATTTTCTGTGAACAACTTTGTCAAGACATGAACATTAGCGGCAAGTTCATCAATCACTTGGTCCCGTTCTTGGTTTTCTTTGATCAGGTTATTCATAGAAGGAGACCCAATTGTAATGCCACCTGTAGTATCCTCAGAATGCCAATCTTGATTGTGTTTAGCCATTTTATCCAAAATCTGAGTTACTCTAGCGAAGGTCTTATCCATGAAAGAACCAGCAGCAGCGTTCTTCGCTATCGATTGGTTCATAGGGTCCAAACCCATGTAGAACTTTTCCAGCAAAATGGAGTTTGGAAAGCCGTGGTTTGGAGACCTCACCAAATACAATTTGAAACGCTCCCACGCTTCGTGCAATTGTTCACCCGGTAGTTGTTTGAAGAAAAATATCTTGTCCCGGAGCTCAGATTTCTTGCTTTGCGGAAACCACTTTGACAAGAATGCCCGGACCAGTTCAGGCCATGAACGGATGGAATTTGGAGGAAGGTTTTGAAGCCATTTCCTCGCATCTCCAGCTAACGAGTATTTAAAGCATCTGAGCCTTAATGCATCGTCAGAGACATTATTTTTCTTGTGCGTTGCACAAACACCCAAAAAGTTCCTGAGGTGCTGCGTCGGATCGTCATCAGTAGAATTTCTGAAGTATCCTTCAGCATTCAGCATCAAAATCAGCCCATGTTCTACTTTGAACTTAGCATCACCTATAGCTGGAGGTACTAAGCATTGGTATCTTCAATATATTCTTCAATGTCGGCAAACGGATTCTCTTCCTGCTCCACATCCACATCATCTATATGTTCCGCCATATCTTCCTGCCTACAACCACCAAAACAAACAACGTGCAATCAAGTGGAATTAAACTTATAGTAAAGTATACACTAATCAGAAATTTGAAAACCGTATTCCCCGGCAACGATGCCAAAATTTGATTCGCTCAAATTACACCTTAACAATAGTGTAAGCGATCGATGTCAAATATAGTAATGCAACGAGGTTGGGGTCGAATCCCACAGGGAATAGGCATGAAACAATTATCCAATTAATGCAATACTTTACTTAGTCGTAATTCTATCAAGTAGCCAAATAGAATAAATTGGTGTTGAATATGTAAAGAAAAGTAAACTAAGAACTGCAATTTGAGAATACTTTGAACGTAAAAGTATGAATTTAAGATACTAAGGTTGTTTTCCCCCTAATATAGAAATCTGTTCTTGATATACAATAGGTTCTTATTAACTTATTATCCAATATTTCCCAACACTTGGATAATGTATCCTCTTATGATTCTTCCGAATACAAAAGAGTCTAACTTAAGAAACACCCAATCATTCGCCAACTTAAAATCTACTTATTCCTAAGTGATTTTGTTAAACAAGGTTTAAGGCCTTGAATTATTGTTATTTATCCCTACCAAACTCTATCTCACTTTTCCAAGATACGATAGCGTAAATTGGCACTCGTTAATGTTTGAAACCACTAACGATTAATTTAAGAACAAGAAATAAATAAATATCAAGCTTCTATCGAATATGGAATCAATACCAAACTCTCAATAACATTCTACCCATCTAGGGTTCACAACCTCAGTATTAGAGTTTAGCTACACATATTGATAACTAAAGAACAAAGAAGAAGAATTGAATTCATCTTACAAAAATATAGAATTCTCAGTTTTGATCACCCAAAAACTTCTCTCAATTCGAAAATAATCAAAAGATATATTTTTCACTCTGAATTCTGACAAGTATCCCTTCACACAACCCTAGAAAAACTATTTATAGAAGCCCAAAATTCGAGGCGAGCAGCAGTCACGTTTGACCTAGTTGCACGTATGCGGATCGCATTCCTGTCGCAGAACAGGAATGCGGTTCGCAAATCTTCATGTTCCATCACAGATTACACCAGTCAGCTTCCCTCTCGTCGCATCTGACATTGCGGTTCGCATATTGACTTTGCGATCGCAGAATGCGATCGCAATCTTCACTCTATTTTTCACCCAGACTCTGTTCGTGTTTGCGATGGGAATGCATTTTCGCATTTATGTTTTGCGGTCACATTTGCGACCGCATTCTCAACTTGAAAGTTGGATTAAAGTTCTGTCTGCATCTGCGATCTGCTTGCGAATTCTGCGACTCGCATAGCTGTATTGCGATCGCAGAATTCAACCTGCGATGCTCCTGACCTCTTTTCTTGCCTTTGGCTGGCTTTTTAGACTTCTTTCCATGCTTCTGGATCTCTTCACTCAATACACTAAAATTACGTAAGTATCGTGATAATTAACAAGTAGAACAAGTTAAACTCTAAACAAATAGTATAAAATGTGCCGAAATTACCCGGCATATCACCCGTAAGAATATGATACAGCCGAGGCAAACGAACTGATCCCGTAAGAGTGTTATATAGAAATGCCGAGGCGAATGGCTCGATCCGATACGAGTATGATACTGCTGAGGCGAACGGCCTGATCTCGTTAGAATATGAATCTGCCAAGGCTAACAGCTCCATCCCATAAGAGTGTTTTATAGAAATGCCGAGGCTAATGGCCCGATCCCATAAGAGTATGATACTGCCGAGGCGAATTGCCCGATCCCATAAGAATATGATACTACTGAGGCGAATGACCGGATTCAATTAGAACAAGAATAATTAACAGGTCCTTGACCCCACTCACGAATATAAATGTGAGTTATGAAATTTAAGGAAGCTTTTTGATGAAAACGCACAACGCTGGAGAAAATCGTAAGGGAAAACACAATTGTTCTGTGGCTAATCAAGTAGCTCGTCAAATCTGTACAAGAACGAGTCTGTCACTCTATGCAAGTCTAGTCTCCAGTCGTAATGCGAAATCAAGGAATTAAACATGCAAGGATAACTCAAATAGTACAATTAAAGCATAGCGTGAACCGAAGTCTACCCGTACATACTCAGGAATTTCAGTATAATCACGACACTCGTCACCTCATACGTGCGCAGCTCCTACAACCTGTAGCATACAACAAGAACAACACTTACGGGGTAAATTCCCCCTCACAGGATTAGATAGGAGACTTACCTCGCTCTGAAGTTCAACAACCGGCTCCAACACCTCTCTAACCCCTTAAACCGATGGCCAAACAAATCCGAAACTAGTCAAACAATGTGCAAACAAAAAAAATGCTCTAACATCATAATTAATTAAATTTTAACAATTCTCTGCTCCGCTTGAAAAGAGAACAAAGTCAACCCTCGGGACCACGTGGTTGGATTCCGAATATATTTGAAGACAAATTTTATCCATAATTTTACGAACTCAAATATATGATTTATTCCAAATTTCACGTCCAATTTTGTTGTAAAAATAAAAAATATCAATTTCTAGGTTTTCTCTTAAAAGCCAACAATTTCCATAATTTTTCATGTTAGATCCTTATGAAATTCATGAAATTAACTTGCAATAAGTGGGAATCTTACCTCGTCTTGCTTGATGATTAACTCCTCAAAATAGCTTCCCAAATTCGGCCATCCAAGTGGAAAATGAGAGAAATGAGAGCTAAGTCTCGATTTAAAAGAACCCTTCTACCCAGCGATAATTTTGCACCTGTGGCATCGCTTTTGCGACCACACTTCCGCTTCTACAGTAAATCACCCAGTCATGATAACCTGCGCCAGCGGAAACATTCTCTACTTCTGCGACATCGCAGGTGCGAGCCTCTTCCGCTTCTGCGCCTTCTCCCGCTTCTGCACCTAACTTTTCGCTTATGCGCTTGCATAGATGTGACCAAAGCTCCACATATGCGATCCCCTGCTCCCTTCTCCTGCTGCGCTTTGCGCTTTGACTACCGCTTCAGCGGCTCCGCACCTACACCAAATTTTCGCATATGCGGTCACTTCAGAACATGGCCAAAACCAGCTTTTCCTCAAATCAAATTTCAATCTGTTTTCAATCTATTTCAAACACGAGGCCCCCGGTACCCCATCCAAACGTACCAACACATCCCAAAACACGATACAAACTTTGTCGATGCCTCGAATCACATCAAACAACATCAAAAGTTACGAATCGACTATCAAAACCTTTTTTTAACCTTTTAAACTGTGACGAACGCGTCTGCATTATACTTAAACATCCCGAAATGACGGCAAACATTACGTGCAAGTCATGAATCATAATACGAACTTATTCCAAGGCTATAAATCCCAAACGGACATCGATAACACCAAAGTCCACTTCAAATCAAACATAAGAATTTCTAAAACCTTCAAAATGTTAACTTTCCACAATAAGCGCTGAAATGCTCCCGGACTACCGGATACTCAACTCGAACATATGTCTAAGTCTGAAATCATCATATGAACCTTTTAGAAACATCAAATCCTGATTCCGATGTTGTTTACTCTTCAAACTTAAAGCTTTCAAATTGAGAATTTTTCTTTCGAAACAACTTTGAACTCCTGAAATTCAACTCTGGCCATGCATACAAGTCGTAATACATAAAGTGAAGCTACTCAAGGCCTCAAACCACCGAACGACATGCTAGAGCTCAAATCGACCGGCCGGGTCGTTATAATCGATATTTAGGTTATGTTGCGTTAGGGTGCTTAAGAGAGAATTCAACAGCTTATGTGCTTTAGGATGGTGTGGTTTTATGCTAGGATCTCGTGGGGGTGAGTTTTGGTTAAGGATCTTGGTGTTCTGGTAAGGAGAAGTGTCAACTCAAGGGTAATTGGGAAGGAACTCCTAGAAATAGGACAACTTAATAGTAGGTTGGATCAGCATGGTAATAGATATGATCGGTTCTTTAGGTACTTATGATGTGGTGAGTCTCTACAGGTGTTTTGTGGCAATAATCTTGGGTTGCGACCTGCATGGCTTGGTTGAGTAAGACGTATTCAGTTCTGATGTCTTGGTTATGTGCAAATGGGTTTTGAAGAGTTCTTGATGGCTTTTACGACGATTTGAGATGGATATTTCCTACTGGCGTGAGGAGTATGTTGTGTATTGTGTTTTTCTCCTAGATGAGATCAAACGGAAGGTTTCCAACTAACCCGGTATGTATTCTGCTTGTGACTCAGAGTTGATTATGAGATTCTCGCACTTTTCATATGATGGCATGATAGATGCGGTGTGTTGTGTGGGATTGAGATTTGCATGTGCAGGGTCATGATTTAGTTTTGAAGTGAATGTCATAAATTCTTAGGCAACATGGACGATTTCAGATGACTAGATGATGCTATTATTATTTGGTATTACCTGAGAAAATTGTACATTTAGAAGGTGCACTAAGTTTTGACTTATGGGTGCTTCGTTGTTATTGTAGTACTCGCCTGGTTGATCGACTACTGATAGTCAGATTTTTGCTACGTGCCACAGAAGAATTATAGAAGCATTCCTCGTGGGATGATCGTGTATGAGAGATGTGTTAGACATTCGAGTGTTGGAGTTGGGATCAGCTATGGTGATTCATGTGTGCTATGAATTTGGAGATTGGGAGTTCTCAAAAATAGATTACTTCGTGGTTGTGGACCGTGAAGATGTGTCCAAAGCCATCCAAATGATAGTATGCGTTATGGTTTGGTTATTGTGGACTTTCGGAGGGTTAATTATCTATTTGTGGATGAAAAGGGTTGATTTGGAGGTTCACTGACTTAGCACAGTTAGTGTAGAGGGGTGAAATATTTGGTTAGAGTGATCTTGTTCATGTTCCGATATGTTTTACGCGTTCCTCTTTTATGCAACGAGGATTTGTGATTTGTGGGTTATGTGCACACATGGTGCGGTTCTGTTTCATCCTTATAGCGGACTTCGTGTGAGTTGGTGATTTGGGGTGTAGAATGGGTGATTGCACCTTGGCTATGATCTTTCCAAGCTGCGTATATTGTGTTGTTTGCTTCTCCATGGTTATGGTCACGCTCTCCATGGTTATGGTCACGCTCAAATGGTTCTCTCATTTGAGTCATTTTCCATTTTTGGGTGCATTGAAATTGTTGCGTATTGGTGCACGAATTGCACAGTTTGTGGCTTTAGGTTCTATTGGTGTGGCATATCAGTAGAGTAGCTTGTATGTGATGAGATGAAGTCGTTGTGCCTGAAGTGATTGCTATTGAATTTGATAACAGTGTGTTTGGAAACGTAATATCAGAGGCCAGCTTAGAATTTGTAGCTATGGTACTAGTTGGCATGAGGACTCCATGACTTATTGACCTGATGTGTGGTTATGAGTTTCTACGTGTTTCTTTCATCATTGTCAGTGTACGAAGGTTTTGAACGAGGTTTTATTTGAGATGAAGTTAATTACCGGTATCTGGTTTGATTTTAGCAGTTACTGTGGTCAGAGGTTATTGCTGTGAGCATCTGAGTTATGTGGTATATCATGTGATGGAATCTTTGGCTTTGGTTATGGCTTGATACAGCTTGTTCGGACTTATACAGTGTGTAGATGAGGGAATCGGGTCTTGTAAGGAATTCTGGATGTTGGAAATTGGGTTCCAAGGTTTATGGGCTAAGGTTGAATTAAAGATCTTCAGTTATGTTTAGTTCGTAGGCTTTTAAGGATTAGGGTGACGTGGGATAACTTCGTGTATGTGCATGTTATGGTTACACGGCAGTTTGATGGCCTTGGAACGACTCTGGGAACGTTCGAGGACGAACAGATGTTTATGTTGGGGATTGTGTAACGATTCGACCAGTCCTTTTGAGAAATTTGCACTTTTCTCGGTAGTTTCAGGGCATGAGTAGCTCCGTTTGATGTATTATGACTTGTCTAAATCGTCAGTTTTAGTTTTCAGATTATTCAGAATCAATTCTGAAGAATGAATTTCATGATTGAAGCTTTAAGTGGGAAGAGTGGACCAAGTTTGAAATTTTAGTATTTGAGCTCGAATTGGAGTTTTGATGGTTACGTTAGGTGCGGATGTTCGACTCGAGCATATGTCCGGATTTGCATTTGGATATCTCTAAAAAGTTTCGGTGTTAATTGGTGAATGTTGGAAATTTGAAGGTTATGAAAGTTCATAAGCTTGACCCAGAGTTGACTTTGAGGATAACGGATTTGGATTGTGGTTTCGGGAATTTGAATAGCTTCATTATGTTATTTGAGACTTGCGTGCAAAATTTGGATTCATTTCGGGTTGATTTGATATTTTTTGGCTCGAGTATTGGAAGTGGAACGTTTAAAGTTCATTAAGTTTGATTTAAGGTGCAATTCATCATTTCGATGTTGTTATGCATGATTTGAGGCCTCGAGTAGGTCTGTATAATGTTATGGGACTTATTGCTATATTCAGACGGGGTCCCAAGGGGCCCAGGAGAGTTACGGACGTGTTTCGAATAATCTTTCATTCATGTGTGATGGCTGGCTTTTGCTGGATCTGGTGTGACCGCACTTGCGGAATATTAGCTGTAGGTGCGGAGCCACAAATGCGATCATGTGAAAGCAGATGCAAAGAAAAGCTGGGAGCAGGATTTCCACAGAAGCGGGGAAATGGACCACCTCTGCCGTAGCGCAGAAGCGGAAGCTATGATCGCATAAGCGGGTATGTGCGCAGAATTGTGTTTTGTGTCGCACATGCGCTTGTGCAGAAGCGGGGCCCGTTGCGCAGGTGCGGAAGAGCAGTCCTATAGTATTTTCCGTAGAAGCAGGAATTTTCTCACAAAAGCAACGCTGCAGAAGCGGTCCTTTGTTTGCAAATGCGAAAATTGCTATGCAGAAGTTATAAATCGAGAGCTTGGTCATTTTATTCATATTTGAAGCTATGGAGCTCAGATAGAGACGATTTTTGTAGCGATTTTCACCATAAGGATTGGGGTAAGTGCTCTCTACTCTGTTTTGATTATATTTCATGAATCTATCCTCGTTTTTAGCATTGGTTGATGATTTTAAAAGGAAAATTAAGGGTTTTTGTTCAAAGTTTCATAGAGTGAATTTTTTGAGTTTTGAACATCGATTCGGAATTGGATCGAGTGAAACTAGTATGGTTGGACTCATAATTGAATAGGATGTCGGATTTTTTGAGTTTCATCGGGTTCCGAGGTACGGGCCTAGGTTTGCCTTTTTGGTTGACTTTGGGGTTTTAACTAAAGATTTGACATTTATGATTTGGAATTGTTTCCTCATGCATTATGTGATGTAATTGAGTTGCTTTAGGTTAGTTTCGAGCCGTTCAAAAGTCGGTACAACTTTTGAACACGCGGGATAGCATTTTTGGAGTATCGTTTGGTTTGATCGGTATTTGATTTTGCTTGTCTGAGATAAGTAACTCTTCTAAACTTGGTGTTGAGGGTATGAACCCCTAAATATACGTGATATGCGTTTGGTGTTGAGGTGATGCACATGCTAGGTGACGGACATGTGGGCGTGCACCATGTAAATGTGAATCAGTTATTTCTGTTATACTATGTTACCTAATCTTATTTGTATCTATGAAATCCCTACGTGCTAGAGTAATTGAGCTGTGAGATATGTTAGAAACCATGTCTAGACTATATGCTTATCTTGTTGGGACCTAATGAAGCCATTTCTACTGTTGAGTTAGTTTCTTACATTGCAAGTACATACCAAGTCATACGCATTCATTTGCTTATCATATCTCACTCTCTGTTATGATTTTTGATACATCACATCATCATTTTCGGCTGATTTTCATGACATCGTGAGCCCGAGAGACTGGAGAGATTGATGACTGAGTGTGGCCGAGGGCCTGATTGTGAGGGTATTTATGAGATTGTCATGACCCGGAATTCTCACCCTCGGGAGCCGTGATGGCGCCTACTAGTGAAAGCTAGGCAAGCCAATTAACCGAATCATTAATTTCTATTCCACTCAAAATCAAAGCAAATTAAAATCAACAGTTAATAACATTATAAATAAATGAGCAGAACGTATAAAATTTCAGGCCTTTAAACATCGCCAATACAATCTCCTCAACAACTACCCAAGATCTAGTGTCACAGTTTCACAGACTGTCTAAGATTTACTACAAGTAAGGGTCTGAAAGAAATAACAAAATACTGTTTCTGGGACAACAAAAAAGAAACAGATGAAATAGAAAGCGGAAGACTCCAAGGTCCGCGGACGCCTGCAGGACTACCTTGGGTCACCTGATAGTCAGAAGCTGGAAGCTCCTCACAGTCCAACACCTGCGGTACTGGGATCTGCACAAAAGAGTGCAGAGTGTAGTATCAGCACAACTGACCCCATGTGCTGGTAAGTGCCTGGCCTAACCCCGGCGAGGTAGTGACGAGGCTAGGACTAGACTCCAGATAAACCTGTGCAGTTATATATACATAT
>MCJB01002836.1:122535-168947 GCA_002018475.1 Nicotiana obtusifolia | reverse complement strand
CCCCCCCCCCCCCCCCCCTTCCCAATTTCCTTTACAAAACGTTTAAATATTTAAATAAATTTAAATTCCTCTGAGTTGTGAGAGTCACAGAGAATAATAATATTAGTGAAGAATTTCAAATATTTCGGACCGTCCTAGAATGAACATGTATAAATTGAGACATATTCTTTAGTGCAAATCCATTCTTCATCCTAATGACACAAGGCTAAAATTTAACTCCAATTATATTTATATAAAAACTGGTCGCAAAATGAATAGAAAATAACTTCAAAGAAATTAATCATTTGATTTCAAGGTGGATATTCTAAAGAATAAGACATTTTGCTTAATATTCTAAGGAATAAAATATTCCAGCGGGAAAAGTAGCTATTTTTCTACAACTACTTGAACAAGAAAAAACGACGACTAAATTAAAAACTCAATTTTATCCGCTGAATTTGTCCGACTACAATCGATCAACTTTTCCACTTTACTAATTAGTATACATTTATTTGTCGTTGGCTTCTAAATGAACTCAAAATAACTAAAAAGAGCTCTATCTTTACAGTCCCAAAAAGAAAGAAAAAAACGAAAAAAAGAACCACCAACACAATAGTAGCAATGGATAGTTTCATTTTCAACGTATAATTAATAATTAGTTTTTTAAAAAAGTTAATGCATCCAGCATCATTGCTTACTTGGTGAAATAGCCACGTAAATATAGGGATCTGCGCGACCTCCTTCCCCTGACCTCTTCACCTTTCCTTGCTTCAGCAACCTGCATTTTGAATCAATCCCTCATAAATCTAATATCAGTAGCAGGTTATATCCATTTAACCCTTCATTCCAAACTTTATATTTTGGAAAGTTAAAAGTATTTCACGTCATTCTACTAATAGTAATGTTACAACTTTTCCTATCTTTGAGATTTTGATTTCATTTAACTATATAAAATTTGATACGAGAGAGAGAGAGAGAGAGAGAGAGAGAGAGAGAGAGAGAGAGAGAGGAGGGCGGTTCACATTCTTAAGGCTTTGCTAGTATCAGGGCTATTGCCGATCAGCTGGCGAATCCTAAATTCAGAAGCAGATTCGTGAGACAAGGCCCAGAGGATGGCTTCAGCTCGGCGGCGTATGTAAGCCGGTGCAATATTCGGCTTGAACTCGTTAGCCAACAATCTATCTCTCTTCCCCCCACCCATTCTATCCCGCGAAGTGGAGATGCCGCTGGAGACAGAGTCAATGGACACACACGACGAAGATGAAGCTGTTATTTTACTCGCATCAGAATCTGAGGCCGAAACCTTAGTGGACCTGCAGAACCTTGTCGGAGAAGTGGCCACTTCTGACTTGCTTGAGCTAATTTTCCGGCAATTGGAAATAAAGAAGCTCTTCGATCGTCGCTGTCTCACCACCTGCGAAAAATACGCCGATGTACATTCAAAATAAAAAAATCTGATAACCATATTTAGATTGAAATTTTAAAGAGAAGAAAATTTAACACGAAACTGAAGTGTAAACTCTTCTACAAGGTAACAAGAGTTGATAAAACGAATTCAGAATTCGAATAATCATTAATCTCATAAACGTTAAAACTCGGAAAATCAAATAGACTTGGAGAAAACGGAATCGCATTAAGCATCATATAATTCAAATCCCAAAACTCAGAAACAGAGTAAGGTAAACTGGACGAACGAAATTCAAAATCAAAACTCATATGATGTATAACGAAACTCAATAATCTTTAGCGTTACTAAAATCATTTACGAATAGATCATATGAATATTATATTCATCTTTCTAATCGAAAACGCAAATCTGACAGATTAATTTATCAGAAACTGCAACTGAACTCATAAAAATTCTACAATCAAACAAAGCTCATAATCACGTTTTACTTCACGCTATAAGAGTTCCACAGAGATAATATCACAGTGAGTTATAAAGAGGTAAGCAGTTTTCGATCTCGAATAAACCTCGATCTTCTCCAATGATCTTTCGAGTAGCTCATATAAGAGGTACAGCATAATCAAAACTTGAATTCAACAAAACAAAAGCATGACAGCAGTGAAATACTAAATACATTAAATCATTCACCTTAAGCTTCATCATAATCTCACAAAATGTGGCAATCATCTTCGTACGACGAGATTGTGATTTATCCTCCGTGAACGAGCCATCAACAGCAGTCACAATCGACGAATCCGAGGATTTGCAATTCGAATTCGAAGCCGAAGTTGAATTACTCAGCGCTACCTTGTGCGAAATCTCAGCTGCGTTATTGCTTCTAAAAATACTCAGAGAAACACAAACTTATCAGTGATCGGAAACTTCAACTGAAAATGTTAAACGCAAATGAAATTTGTATCGAATTGTAGATTGAGTTGCGATTAATCCGTCTTACTTTGGAAGAGGGGATGGAGATATGGATGAGAGAAGGAGAAGAGCAGAAGCAACTTCACGTTCACCTCTACTGGGAAATGCTTCTTTCATTATTCCTTCCAGAACGTTGTTTTTGTTTTCTCTGTTTCTGTTTTGAAAATGGCGCGATGTTATGGTTATATTTGAATTTGGGTTAGGCCCAATATAGCTACTCGATTGCGCCCATGGACCTGTTTTTGGGCCAAGTAACATAATCATCCCTACTTATTTTTCCCCTTCTCTTTCTTTTTTCTTTTTCGGGATCTTTACACAAAGAGCCGGAGTAATTTTTCCAATCGACATATTTAGATTATATATATATACACACTATTAATATACATAACAAGTCATTCCCAAGAGAGATAGTTTTACGTACCTTGGGTTTGTTATCCAAGGCAATGGGGAGATTGATAAGGATGTTATTCATCATATTGAAGCGGGGTGGATGAAATGAAGGCTCGCATATAGTGCTTTATATAATAAGATGTGCCACCGAGACTTATGAGCAAGGTTTACAGAGTGCTAGTTAGATTATGTTAATTTTTATTATGGCTTATTAATTAGCGATATTTGTTTTATGTAATTTTATTATTTTATCTTTGTTATTGAATATTTTGGTATAATGCTATGACTTATCTCATATTATTGTGTTAGTTTCTTGAAAAATACATTATTTAGTTGTATTTTATTAGGGCTTAAGACATATTTGGAGCACAAGTTACATATTTTACGCTATGAAACTTTAATGGGAAAAAACTTGAAAATTCGAAAAAACCCGAAAAACCCGAGAAAAATTGAGATTGAAAAATCCGACTTTGTTGGTTTGGTTAGGTTTAGAAATTTAAAAACCCAATACCATTAGTTTGATTTGATAATTGAAAAATTGAACCAACCCGGCCTATGTACACCCCAACTGAGGCCATCAATTTGATGAAGTTTCTTGGTTTCCTATTGGCTGATTCAGATTTCCTAGAGCAATGAAATGGCCAAATGGACAAAATGAGAAGAAACGAGTGTGTAATCTGGATCATGAAGAGTGAGATTGAAAAGTTTTTTCTTTTTTGAATGTAGCTCTTTTTGCTTGTAAAGATTCCGAGTTTTCAGTTTCTCTCTCGGTGAAAAGGAGCTGTTATGTTTTCATGTGAATATTAATAGGTCCACTTAAATCAACACAAACAAGATGATAAGAAAAGAAAAGAAAGAATACTGTTAGAGTTGTCCCATATCGGTGGGATTTAAAGTCTTTGGTCTCCTTGTATGGTCTTGAGCAATCCTCATCTCATGAGCTAGCTTTTGGGATTGAATTACGCCCAAGCCATTTATCATGGTATCGGAGCCAGGCCCATCCCAATTATTGTTATCGATATTGGACCCCATTTATGTTGTATGATCTTGATCAATCCTCATCTTATAAGTTAGTTTTTGAGGTTCAGTTAGGTCTAAATTAGCTTTTGAGGTTGAGTTAGGCCCAAGATCCATTTATCCAATACAAAAGAGCTATCTACTTATGGTGAATCACTTAAACTTTAACTGGCAAATGTTTACATTAAGCATGTGACAATAACATGGGTAACTTCTTGAAGTTGGTCAATTATGTACACGATTAACAAATCAAATTTTAATGCAGTGTAAAATGAAAATCTGAAATGACTTGGAAGTTGTCACTTTATAATCTTTCTTTTCTTTTTCTTATCAATTATGTACCACAGTCAACTGAAATTATTGTAATTGACAATGATTCTTTCTTTATTTTCACAGTATAACTGCAAATTTAGTTATTGTTAGCTAGCCACCAAGCATCTAGCAAGAAAATGATGACTCTCACCATCCGAGTCGATTGTAGTAGCATTGTCCACCTCTCTTGCCTGAACGAGCTGACGACGGACCGGGGAGAAGTCAGTTCACTCCCTTCTTTACTTGATTGAAAGCTCTGGCCTACCTACTTCTCCAGATGAGCTCGCAACACGACCGAACGACTTAATGTTTCAAGTTCACAGGAAGATTCTAGACAGAAGTATTCAAACTCTTGGGGTCAAATCAAAGCTGAACTTCTCCACGAATTTTGTAGCCTTTGTTAACTCCGGCCACTGAACAATCTTACCCGTGTCAACATATGACTTTGTCTGGTGTGTATAAGTTGGCCTATATCTGTTTGTGGACTGCTTCCCCAGAAATGGGAGGATTTTATCGGCAATATTTCCCCAACCCAAGTTGAAAACCGCTTTAGGGATGATTACAGATTTCTTCCTGTCACCCAACCACGTTTCAATGCGAATGAATCGCCCGTAGTAGTTGAAATTAACAAAAACTTTGTAATTGTGTGCTTGTGATTTCCACCCTCATCATCTGATGCTTGTTTGAGTGCTTCACGTACCGCCGGAGGTTCTCCTCATCTATTTTGATTTTGCATGAAAATCTTTTGCCCCTTTCAATCCAATCGAACCACCCCTCGCCTGAGTTGATAAGCTCAAAAGATTTATAACCTGAAATATAAAAGATCTTGTCCTCCATGATGAAAAAATAAAGAAGATTATCGTCCTACCTTATTCAAGTTGGCAGTCTTAACATCTATACGCACCTGATATGTATAGAGTTTGAAACTTTCAGCAAACACACACATATATAATTGACTTCAGAATCCCACAAAAAAGAAAAACCAACTTACAAATGAAAAACAAAACTTTCGACAATGGGAGAATAAACCAAGCGGAAGAATCATAGGAGAAGAAACAGAAAAGGGGGGAAAAGCAAGGAAGGCGTACCAAAAGACACTGTGCAGTTGCGCAAGGAGGGGCAGGAAATGGTGGCGAGTGCCGAGTGGAGTGAATTAGAGAGTAGACCTAAGGGCGAGCAGCGAACCAATCTTTGCTTTGTTATACAGTCGTTTCCACACTCAACTAAACTTATTAGTGTAACTTTAAGGAGTCGTTTGGTACTAAAGAAGTTAGTAATATGAATTAGTAATACATGAGTTAGTAAAATATAGATTATTTATTAGGAGATTGATTCGTTGCAATAAAATCTAATATAAACTATTACGAAAAATTATGTATATATTTTTAAAATTAAAAATCAATGAATTTACAATTATTCGCTTTTTATTCTTTGTCCATTTATAAATTATATATGGATTAGTTATTCCATGCTGGTGGTGTGAGATAATATGTCAATTGGTGGATTAGTTATACATGATTTAAAATCTAAACCAAACATTGGATAAAGTTACAAAAATTATATTGCATGATTATTTTTCTTATTTTACAATTTGAGCTCATTTTGAGTCAAATGGATTTTTAAGATCTTGTTTTGCGATCCAAATATTGTTCAATGATAAAATTATTTACCCGTAAAATGGTACATTCGAATTTGTAACGTGGTTTTTAATTAAATTGATTCAAAAACGTAAAATAACTAAGAACATAAATAGATTAAATAAGTAAACTTGAAAAAATTACAAATTTGATTGTGAGGTGAGCTTCTCCAGAAGCAAAAACAAGAACAAAGTATAGAGCAGAAAGAATATTAATAAAACAAGAGTCAGTTACTGTTACAGCCCTGACTGAAACCAGGGCTCTCGGCGCACGTTAAGATAATATACGCCGACAATGATAGCCATGGCCAGAGGGCGAGGGTGATCGAAAAAACAACTAATTGTTACAATAGGGAGCTCGGTAAGTGCTAGGGTAATAGCTGAAACTCTAGAAAATGGAGGAGAACGAAGAATTTCAACACCAATAGCGACTCATTTTCCAGCTCTTTCACCATTGGCGTCGGCAGTAAAATCGAACCCTAGGTTAAGAAACTGAACCTCAGTGGAGAACCAAAGGCGCAATTAATTGGAAATGGAAGACCACAAAGAAGTACAAACACTGATGATCCAAAGCTCCAAGATTCAACAAAGGAGAATGCTGAAGCTGCAATGAAGCAACAAGCTCCAGAGCCTACTTGGACTGGACTATTCAACCGTAATCGTGCTGCAACTAATGGTATGTCTCTTGATTACATTCCTCCGGAATTGGTTGAGGAACCTGTAACTGTTAAGCTTGATAAAGAAGAAACAGAAAAGAAGATTGATAACTGAAAGTCGACATTAATAGTATATGTAGTGGGTGATACACCTGGGTATAATTACATGAAGAAGTATGTGCAGCAAAACTGGAATACTGTATCGGAACCTGGAATCTATTATCATGAGGAGGGATACTATGTTGTTAAATTTCAAAGCATAGCAGACATGAATGAAATACTGTATGTAGGACCTTATAGTATTAACAACAGACCTATGATTTTAAAGAAATGGACTCCAGATTTTGACTTCAATACAAAGTTCCTTACATAATTGTCTTTATGGGTAAAGTTCCTAAATCTGCCCATGAATTGTTGGAGCAGAGATTCATTGAGTAGGATAGCTAGTGCCATCGGTGTTCCTAAATATGCGGATGAATACACAACAAAGCAGACTAGAATATCATTTGCTAGAATGCTCATTGAAATTAATGTCACTAATGCCTTGCCATCTGAAATAACATTGATGGATCCTTCAGGGAAAACATTCCAGCGGGGAGTGATGTTTGAATGGAAACTTGAATACTATGAACAATGCTTAATGATAGAGCATAACTATGATATGCAAAGAATGGATAAATCGAGGAAAGAGGAACCAAAGCAAACTAGGCCAATAGAGAGGAGGAAGAGACCTCAAAAACTGGTTCCAACTTGGGTACCAAAGGTAGACACTCGTATGCTAGCTATCTCTACTGGTGATCAGCAGGGTACTAGCTATGTAGGGGCAACCAAACAAACACAACAATCAGCAGAAATAATGGCAAATGAAAAGATAGATCCACAAGCCAAAGAGAAGCAGATATTGAAAGGAAAGGCAGCTAAAGAAATAAATGGCAGACATACTTGTCGAAATAAGTTTGAAATATTGCAACAAGATGATGCTATGGTGGCAGCCTTACTCCCTTCTAATTTAGGAGGGGGATTCATATACCATCAATAATGTCTTAGCTAGCATGGAATGTGAGGGGGCTAAATAAAAGATATAAACAAAAAGAAATTGATACATACCTTAAAGAGAATAAAATAAAGCTAGTTGGATTAGTGGAAACAAGAGTCAAGTAGCGTAATGCAAGCAAAATTAGTAGAAAAATAGCTCCTGGACGGGAGTTTGAAACTAATTATGCAAGTGCAGTTAATGGAAGAGTCTGGATACTTTGGGATAGTGCTGTATATCATATCAACAGTATACAACAAGAAGCACAATTATTACACTGTAATGTGGTTAGCAAGAACCAAGACATTAATTGTGATATGACAGTGGTGTATGGATATAATATACTAGAAAGAGAAAGGAGCTATAGCAATAGCTTGCAGGAATCTCATAGAAGGTATCTAAACCCTGGATTATCTAGGGTGATTTCAATTCTATATTGTGCTCACATGATAGACTATATGGTACTGCAGTAACTAGCATGGAGATAAAGGACTTTGCTAAATGTGGTCAAAACATGATGCTGAATGAGCTACCATGGAAGGGAGATTACTATACCTGAACAAATAAACAGCAAGGTGGAGACAAAATTTGGAGCAGAATTGACAGAGCAATGGGAAATGCAGATTGGATGATGCAGTTTGGACATTTCACTACTGAGTACATACTACCTCACATCTCAGATCATAGCCGTATGATGATAAATACTAACCTAAGGTTGCCAAAGATCAAGCCACAAATCAAATTCTTTAATGTTTGGTCGACACATGAGATCCCAAGATAGTGGAGGATTGCTGGTCACAGAACCTATATGTAGATACAATTAGAAACATTTGGAAACATTTGGCTGAAGCAGAAAGGCCTACGATGAAAATTGAAGTTTCTAAATGAAACTGAGTTCAAGGGTATTGCTATGAAGATTGAACGATCCAGAGAAGACCTGAAAGAGGTTCAGACCAAGATAAGTGCACATTACACATATGCACTTGCATCAGAAGAGAAGAATATATTATGCTAGCTTGAAAAGTGGTTCTTGATTGAAGAAAGTATTATGCAATAGAAGGCTAGGGCAATGTGGATAAAACTTGGAGACTCTAACACTAGTTACTTCTCAGC
The DNA here is from genome assembly GCA_002018475.1 of Nicotiana obtusifolia. Taxonomy (NCBI): domain Eukaryota; kingdom Viridiplantae; phylum Streptophyta; class Magnoliopsida; order Solanales; family Solanaceae; genus Nicotiana; species Nicotiana obtusifolia. Next base: position 160,437 of record MCJB01002836.1, on the reverse strand, counting down.
AGTCATGAAGGATAGGAAACAGAGAAAAAAAATCACAGAGATTGATTCTCTAGATGGAAGGAGACTGACTGACTCAGTAGCTATAAGGAAGAGATCAATCAGTTTTACAAGTCACTCATGGGCACAGCAATTCCCAGTGTGGTAGCACTAAATAAGAAGATCATGAGAAGGCAAAAAGTTGAATCATGATCAACAACTTCAGCTATGTGAAACAGTAACAAAACAAGAAATTTATAATGGACTATGCTCTATAGGAGATGACAAAGCACCAGGGGTGGATGGATACAATGCAGTATTCTATAAAAATGCATGGCCAATTATCAAGAATGAAGTTATAGAAGGAGTAAAGGAGTTCTTTATAACAGGAACTATGTTCAAAGGCATTAATTATACTACAGTAACTTTGATTTCAAAGGTAACTAATCCTGCTACAACCAAAGAGTATAGGCCCGTTGCTTGTTGTACTGTTCTCAATAAAATCATTGCTAAAATCCTGACAGAAAGAATACAAAAAGTTATTGCTAGCATCACCACAAAAACACAAGCTGGATTTATTTCTGGAAGAGAAGTTGCAGACAATGTGATCTTGGCACATGAATTGATAAAGGCATACACAAGGAAATCATCTCACCAAGATGCATGATCAAGGTAGATATTCAAAAAGCCTATGATATAGTAGATTGGAGGTTCCTGAAGCAGATGCTGGAAAAGCTGCATTTTCCTCCAAAGTTTGTTAGATGGGTGATGGAATGTGTGTCAACTGCTAATTACTCCTTAGTAATCAATGGAGAACCAACCAGACCATTTGATGTTGCAAGAGGGCTCAGGCAAGCGGACCCAATGTCACCTTTCTTATTTTCCCTAGCCGTGGAGTACTTAAGCAGAAATCTTAGTGAATTGAGGGATAGAGCAATTCAAATAACTTCTGTAGGTATACTGCACAGAAAGTTTGATAACTTCACAGATGCTTCAGGTTTACAAGCTAACATATCAAAGAGTGCTATCTATTTTGGTGGAGTACCAGATCCTCTCAGACATGATATGCAACCAACTATTAGGATATGGGAAAGGGGAATTACCTTTTAGGTATTTAGGGATCCCACTGGCTACAAGAAAGCTGAAGGTGGTAGAATGGCAACCATTAATATCCAAGATCACTGCAAAGGTGGCTTCGTAGGTAGCAAAGAAGTTGTCATATGCTGGTCGAGTCCAGTTGGTGAGGTCAATCTGTTTGGAGTTCAATCTTACTGATACCTGCCAAAGTGATGAAGGCCATATAAGCTTACTGCAGAAGCTATATTTGGTCAGGAGCAAATGAAGTAACTAGAAAAGCATTGATTTCTTGGGGTAAAATGTATGTGCCAAAGTCAGTTGGAGGCCTTAACCTCACAAATTTGAAGATCTGGAACAAAGCATCTATAGTTAAAACTTGCTGGGAATTATATAGTAAGAAAAATACTCTTTGGATCAAATGGATACATTAGTACTATATAAAAGGGAAGCAGTTAACAAATATTCCTGTATCACAGCAAGCAAGTTGGATGGTAAGGAAATTATTCAAGGCAAGAGAGGAATTGAGGAATGTGGAACATAAGTCACCAGGGAGCAGGAGCATGAATAGGGCCATCTACCTGAAAATGGTAGGAGATATACCAAAAGTCACCTGGAAGAACCTAATGTGTAGGAATGCAGCAAGACCAAAAGCAGTCTTCATAACATGGCTAAGATAAATTACTCACAGCTACAAAACAAAAAAGCTGGGGTATGCAGATAGATACAAGATGTCAAATGTGCAACTAGTAGAGGAAAGCAAATATCATCTATTTGTTAAATGTGAAGTTAGCAGACGAGTGTGAGTAAACTAATGGCACGGATATAAACTGATTGACCATAAATGATGTCCTGGGGGCAAATGCAAAGCTGGATAGAACAGAGAACAAGAGGAAAGACAAAGCAACCAAAAATACTGAAGCTGGTATATGCAGAGTTCATATATGCAATATGGATTGAACGAAACAACAGAGTTTTTATGTAGAAAGCGAAAACAAGTGATGTTGTAGCTAGAGAAATAGCCTACACCTATCATGTTCATGTTGCTGACAATCTTAAGATGGCTTTACAGAATTACAGATTTCCTAGTTAATGTGTATAGCATAGTTTCTATTACTGTGGATGTGTTTGTCATATGAACAGCAGACTGAGTATAAAGTCTAGCTGGATTTGTAAATATTCTACTTGGTAATTAATGAAAGTTGATGGTTACCCAAAAAAAAAAAACAAGAGTTAGTTTAGTGTTTTTTGCATACAAGTATTTCTTGCGTACAATGAGTATAAAATCCTTATATTTATAGATAAATTTAGGAAGATAGGATCCCAAATCAAGCTCCTCTTTAATATGAATAAAGAGCCCTATTGATGGTTGCATAACGGTTGAGTATAAATGTAAAAATTCTTTATAACGGCCGCTCCTTGAATGCTGCTTTCTTCAACAGATATCTTCTTTTCAAACTTTCATCCCTAGTTCCAGCATCTTCGTAACTCACACAATATGGTCACATGCTCGCAACCGGTGCCAGCTATTTGCTAACTTATATCCTACCTGTCTTTACTACCACGTGTCAACTCGATGAGCATCCACCTATCATTCATCAATTTTACGCCATACAAAAAATATAATATAAAAGCAGTATAAAAGTACAACAACAACAACAAACCTAGCGTAATCGCATAAATGAGGTCTGAGGAAGGTAGTGTGTATGGAGAGTTTGTTTCTATCAAAGCAGTAACGTGCGCATGATTTTGTAAGCGGTGTCACAATTTTAAATAGTGAACGACTAACAATTCACTTTAACAATATCATACTTAAAAAACATTGTTCAAATCATAATAATAAACCACAATTCAGCTATATTATGACAACTCTTATAGATGAATTTTTATTTAAAAAATGTATCAAAATAACTTCATTAGGAATAATATTAAATACCTTTTTTTTATATAAAGAACCAAGAAATCACACAAAATATTTATCAATTATTTGATTCCATAAATCATTCTTAATCAATTTCATGCCAGGAGAGAAGATGAAAGGACAAAAAGAAGATTAAAAAAAGTTTGAAATATCAGCCAAATGATTTATTATCGCTATATTAACCAAATTTGACTCTTGACATATTGGTTGAGAGTCTCTCTCATAACACTAATAGGTCAGTCGTTCAACTCCAACGAACACATTTTCTATTTTATACATGACACAAAAATAATTTAAAATAGAAAATAAAGCTGCCTGGTTTTGAACCTCTGACATCTCCCAAACATTTGCAGCGCTTGACCGAAGCTGCTACACAACCAATGTGTCAAGTGGTATCACGTTTACTCTATTTAATCTATTCTCATTTCTACATTTTAATTATATATACATGTTTTCCCGATGAAGTAGTGTCACGTGACACTGCTTCGCCTAAATTAGATCCTTCGCTGCATCAAAGAATATAATAGTAATTGTACAATAATTTAAATGTGTATGAGCGCATATATTTATGTGAAAATACTTTAAAATATCAATATTGAAAGGTTGGAAAAAGTTGAAAGAATTTATGTTGCAGCCGAGTTTACTCATGCTGCAGCGGCTGATTTTCATAAAGGAAAAAGGCCATTTGGACAGAGTACTTGCCCAAGGCTGTCGCTGTAGTGCTAGGTTTATAGCTACGGACAGGAGACAAAATAGGAAACTTAGGGGTCGTTTGGTAGGCCGTATTAAGCAAAATAATCCCCGTATAAAAATTTAATCCGTCCAATACCATGTTTGGTTGGTCAATTCAATTTACTCCTACCTAATACATGGATTAGTTATACCTCATATGAGGGATTAACTAATACCATGGAAAGGAAGGGATTACTAATCCATGGATTAGCTATACATGGATAAGACTTAAAATTACTAAATCCAGACTTATACATTGCATAATTAATTTTTAATACAATGAACCAAACACTTGATAAAAAATAATCCCACCACTACAATCCCTGTATTACTAATCCCTGTATTACTAATCCTTACATTACTAATCCCTGCATTACTTGTGTTCGTACCAAATGACCCCTAAGTTTTCTAGGCATCGCGCTACAACCGTGATTCTTGGGGCTACATATATGTTCCTGTTATATAAATAAAGAAGAAGCAACGACATAGAAGAAGCAGCAACCTATAGCAGAGAAGAAGCATCAATAGAGAAAAAAACGTATATCAAGTTGCTAAATATTGGATATTAGTATTTTTTTTAAAAACTTTTTTTGGATAAATGACAGATCAAATAGGACGCCTCGTTATATTTTTACTAAAGTGTGTAACTTAAAAAATAATAAATAAAAAATCCTCGGAGAGCCCATCTTGTAAGCTCTTATCGGGTGAAATTAAAAAATAACCAGATTTACAAGTGATAATTAAAAAATAGTCACAGTTTCAAAAGTAATCGAATTTTAATCACTTTTTATGTAAAGATAAATCTGAATAAAAATATTGTTCAAAATCCAGAAATATTCCAGCAATTATACTCCAGCATAACATGTTGAAAATTCATAATGTGCTGGAGTTCCAACATGATATGCTGGAAGTTCATACATAAGTGCTCCAATCTTTAATATATTATGCTGAGACTTTTCGTGTTGCAGCAAAATAATAATTATTTTTTGATGACTTTATAAATAGTGGTTATTTTTAATTACCGGTCCAAAAACCGGCTAGCGCGTCATATTTTTACCCTCTTACTATGCAGGCCCAAAAGCGGCCCAACATAGAACTGTGTTACAAAAGCAACTGGCTATCCCTCCAATAGATTTTTCTTTCTTGACAAAAATGGCGTGCAACTCAGGAACATGCCAGTCCGGTTGTTACAGAGACTCCTCTAATGAAGCAGAAGAACATCCGCCAGTAAAAATTGCAAATGAAGCTCCAAACGACGTCGCTAACGGGAGAAAGAGCACCGAACAATTATCTATCGCCGTCTGTGTTAAATGCAAGGTTAACAAAACCATAGCCGCCGCTGCCTCCGCCGAGGGCGGTGGTGACTTTAGCGGAGGAGATAGCGGAAGGTTCTGTGCAGATTGCTTCCGCAGTAATCTCTATGGAAAGTTCAGATTTGCTGTCACATCTAATGCTATGATTTCGCCGTCGGATAACGTCCTTGTCGCTTTCTCCGGCGGTACATGTTCCAGGTTCATTTCATGTCTTCATTTTCATATGCAAATTGTATTCTTAATTTCCAAAGTTATTTGCTTTTCGAGATTGTATCTAGGGTTTAGGGTTTAATAATTTTGATTAAATATAGTTTCCTACTGATTTTTGGTTCCTGATTAATGAGTTTATTTTTTTGAAAATATGCTGATGTTGTAGAAAAGACTCTTTATTTTCGGTCTAGGTTTGTTCATTGAAAGAAATAGTCAATCAACGGCCTTAATGCCAAACTAGTTGGGGTGGGTGATATGAATTGTTTATATATGCCCTGCTTGCACCCAAAGGTGTGCTTAAAAGTCAATGAAGTGGTAGAGAATAATGACATCTCATGTGCCTAAGCTAGGTGATTTCTTCTCATCTGCCTAAGCATTTGTTAACAGAGTTACCCCTACATGTAGTGGTGGGAGGTAGCAGGTACCCGGTGGGTAGTCGAGGTGCGAACAAGCTGGCGTGGATACCACCGTCATAAAATATAATTAAAAAATATTCTCATGTTTCTTTTCATCAGTCTCTATGTATTCCACTTATTTGTGTCTATTTAATTCTAAACAATTAGTATAAGAACAGTAGACATCTGTCATGTTCCTCAGTCTGAAATGTGTTCCCATGCAATTTAGTTGTCAAAGTTTTGGGATTTTTCCAAGCATATGAGGGAACTTTAGTAAAAACGGTGTGATCACTGAGCTTTCATCTTGCTAACTAAGTGTAGAGTTTGGACTCAATTGACGGGGATACGTTTTTGTGTGGTGAGTATGAATCTCCTTATTTAGAGATAAGGACCAAATTTCCTAGTCGTATTTCCAGAAAATCCATTTCTTGGTTATCCACCTCATATTTGCGTTAAAGACAAAAACTTTGTACTTGGGGCTTGAGTTCGTGAGTTGTCTGTGTTAAAGTTATTACCTTGTCTAACTCTGTTTTCTATGCAGTGTATTATATGGACTTTAATGTGTTCTTTGGTTCTTGAAGTGTTCCCTGCCCTCTTCCTACTCCGTTGATTGCTATCCTCTTATATTGGATGTTGGATGTTGGATGTTGGATGTTGGATTGTAGTTGAAATTGAGGAGGCAACTAATATTGGTAGTTCGATAGTTCACTAAATTTGTAAATAAACTGGAACCTCTTTCAACATCTTAAAATTCACCTTCCATTTGCAGATAAATCTTAAATTCCAGGTTATGCACTGACGCGCGTGCACAGACATATGCATGCGTGAGTGTGTGTATCTGTAAACTTACTAAAATTGTTTATTAAGTTTTTGATTTTAGCGAGTTTTTATGGAAGACTAAAGATAGAGAAACATACTGTTAACACTTACTAATTAAAAGAAATGGTTAAAAGTAGGTCTTCTAGAAACAATAGCATGTTATAATTTCTCTAGATTGATGAGCACAGCATTTACGTGTTCTTAAAGTTGAATGTAACTTCAAAGCTTGTCAACAATGGTGTATATTATTGCAGTTAGTTAAGCCAGACTGCTGCTTGTTATGACTTTAAAGGATGTTGAGTAGAATGCAAGTCTTGTGTAAAAGGTATGTGATACCATGATGTTTTACTTTTGTGAGCAAATTCTTTTATCATCTAGGGTGGCTCTGCAGTTTACACATGAGATGCAAAGCAAAGCTCAGAAGAACTATGATGCCAGTCCAGATAGAGCATTACCAGTCTTTGGTGTTGGGGTTGCTTTTATTGATGAAAATGCCATTTCTGCTGTCTCATCTGATGACCTTGATAGAGCTATTGAGAAGATGAAACTTATCTTGTCAGATTTGGCTCCACCAGTGAAACAATTCCATGTAGTTCCAACAGAGGCCATTTATTCGCTGAAAGCTGGTGATGCAAAAGATAGACTGAATGAATTAATAAATGCTGTTAGTGATGTCACAGGAAAAGAAGATCTGTTAGAGCATCTTCGCATGCTCTCCCTGCAAAAGGTTTGGCGACTTTACATAATCACGATCTTGAGCTTGGAGAAACATAGATCCCTATTTAAGTATGTTGCTTTACTATGCAGATAGCTCTTGAGCATGGATATACCAAAGTTTTGCTAGGAACGTGTACATCAAGAATAGCTTGTCATGTACTTGAAGCAACTGTCAAGGTAGGTTCTATGAATCAATCCCTCTCTTCTTCTGCGGAAAAACTGAAAATGTTTATTCAGATGGATGCATGATAAAGAAAGCTTGTCCTCTGGCAAACTGAAAAAGTTTGGAACTTTGGACTTCAGTATGACATGATCCAAATGGAAACAATGAGAGGGATGGAGTAGATTTTAAGAGAAGAATGGAAGTGTGAAGTGCCTAGATTTGGTCCATCCTCTTCCAGATAGATGAAGAGAGTTAAAAACTAAAAATTGTGATTATCCATGATTCATGCCGAAGAGGTTTTCTTTTTTTAAAAAAAAGTTAACAGCATTGCTTATGAATTTTGATGCTTCAGTTTTTTTTTTGATAACTGAGGGCTAGCGGCACACGGTTTGAAACTCGGTGGATAATGGACCTGCCCCTCTACCTTTCTCCACTTAAATATAGGCATTTGTATGAACTTCTCTTGTATAGTCCTCTCAGGTCATCTTTCTTGGATTAACCAAAATGCCCACCACTTTCATTATCTTTTTAGTGTGGATTATTTTATCTTATTTGATCTATATTTTTAATTACTCATATCAATGATCATAATCCATGTTAGTTGTTTTACAGAAGATCAACGTTAGAGCTAGACTATATATCTACACTAATCACCTATCTAGAATTTTCAATGTCATCTCTCATATCTTTGGTTACCCACTTGAACAGAAGACTGATGAACAAAAAAAAAGAGAAAACTATCTAATGTGCAAAAGGTTTTGGTTTTCTCCAGGGCAGAGGTTACTCTTTAGCTGCTGATATCCAGTATGTTGATGCAAGGTGGAAGATACCTGTGGTTCTTCCCCTACGTGATTGTCTTATTCATGAGTTGAATACTCTTTGCAGCCTTGACAGGTTTGTTGCACTTGAAATTTAATATAAATTTAATTCTAGTTTAGCATATCCTATTTTTATCACAATCTCGTGTAATTTCTGAATCTGATTATTTCATTTCTTTTGCCCTTTCCTTGTGTGTCAAAACCATTACTTCATGGTGGGCCTCAACGTACTTTGCCAGGGCAGTTTGATGACTGTAGAAGTTTTCAACGGAGCACATGCTGGTATCAATGGCTTGGTCTCCTCATTTGTAAAATTGTTGCAGGTAAAAGCAGGTTAACTGTATTGGTTTAATTTAAGTTGATGTGGTCCCATGTACAGTGCAAGTGGCATTTAATGCAAGGAAAAGATTTTAGATATATAAGAAATTAAAAATTGGAATATTGTAATATAACAATGCACATAGTAGCTGAAATATATTCAGCTACTGTAATATATCAATGGCTTGGTCTCCTCATTTGTAAAATTGTTGCAGGTAAAAGCAGGTTAACTGTATTGGTTTAATTTAAGTTGATGTGGTCTCATGTACAGTGCAAGTGGCATTTAATGCAAGGAAAAGATTGTAGATATATAAGAAATTAAAAATTGGAATATTGTAATATAACAATGCACACAGTAGCTGAAATATATTCAGCCTGCCGAGACATGCTTTAAAACTTGAATCTTGGTTCATGGTTATTGTTGTAGTAATTGCTGGTTACTTTAACAAGAAGGAAAAATATTAGGGAAAAGAAATTACTTTATTAAAGAGCTCCTAACTTGTTATTGTGAAAACTGCCTCTATTCAGTTATCCTATATGTTTGTTGTTCTAGTCATGAACACTGCAACTAGAAAGCCTTGCGCATGAAATATTCAAAGTAACTTTTACTTTTCAGGAGGAAAACCCTTCCCGGGAAAGCACAATCATGAGAACAGCTGGAAAGCTGACACCTTTTCATTTCAATAGAATGTCAGAGGACAATAACTATAACGATCAGGTGGCATCTCAAAGGAGGCAAAAGAAATACAGCCTGAAAACTAACGATGCCCTTCCTCCTGAGTCATTCTGTCGTATTTGCAGTAGTCCTCTAAAAATATCCACCTTCGTAACATCAATTAGTTTTGACAATGCGAAAACTAGTCTCAATGCGATGGGGGCTGCATGCTGCGCAAGTTGTCAGTTTCAGGTTCTTCCCGAGGACCCTTCATCTCTGGAGCACTTCATTTCTCTCTTGCCACCATCAATGGTTTCCCAAGCAGAGGATGGTGATCATCTAAGTCAGAGACAACTAAGGTGTGAAATTTTATTTGATGTTCTTATTTCTGACACATTAGCTTGCTTTTGGAAAACCATTCTGTAGCTGCAGATGGTTTAAATTTACAGAGGCGGTGTCATGGATCTTTAGATGGACGATGCCTTTTGAAATTAGCTTCCATTTCTGCTCCTTTCAAGATTTTCCTCACAATTTCACTGTTGTTGGTTATAGAGTAGTGTCCTCTGTTTTCTTCTTTGGGCTGCCCAGAGTTCAACATTTCAACTTTAGAGATGTTTTTGGAACTAGTTCTTTTAATTTGTATTAATGAAAGCTTTATCTCCGTTTCTAGTCCTAGTTTAAAACTTAGGACACTTATATTTCAAGTTTAATTGCCTTGCTTTCAGGGAGCAACTAGAAGACTACTTGCTCTTGGACAACGAAGACTGAGCATGATCCTGCTGATTAGTTTTGCAAAACATCCGACTGCTGTATTGAAACACAAATCATGATTTGATCTCAATTCACCAGTATGTCAACTAAAGAATAGTTTGTTACTAGAACGCGGAGGAGCAGGGAAAAATTGAAAGATGTAGGTAGGGGCTTGAGATTATGCCGAGGTTCCCATTTCTATAAATATCAGTACACCATGTTATGTTACAGTTGGCCACTCGGCTGATGCCCTGGGTACAGTGTTACAGAAAGATTATCTGCTGCCATATTCTTTTTGATTTTTCAATCTTTTTTGTGAGTGGGGTATGTTACAGAAAAGTTGAGTATGTTCTTTGGCCAACTTTTTTAACATTTCATGCCCTTCAGTTTTGGTTTAGCGCCTAACCTACATTGCAATGTTTCTCAGACACTTTTTACATATTGGAAGATCACCTGCAAAGTAATAGTGTGTGTATTATTATACAAGTTGAGGGGGGGATTATATATTAAGCCAAAAATGAAAAGATGGGGGCCAAGTAAATAAGTTAGCTATACTCTCTTTTCTGTTTCAATATGACTTCAAAACTAATGAAACACAAATTATACATTACATTTATTAATTCAATACAAGTCCACTCTTCATAGAAGAAAACAGGGGAATTATTACATGGAAGTGGAAATACACGCACCAGATAGAATTAAGGTTGATCTCTCTTGCCAGAAAAACTTATTAACTGGGTGTATTTAGATCAACCATTGATAGCACGATCCGCGATAAAGCTGGGTAGCCATGGTAGAAGAAAAAAGTTATAATCATCAGAATAATAATAATTGTACTGTTTCTGGCCATTGATAAAAGTTCAAGGTTTGGTGAAGCCCTAAGGCATTTGTCAAATGAATAAGGCGTAGCTCTTACCATTTATAAACTGTGAATTTTTATTTTTAGTTTTTTAATAAAATTCACTAGGCAGCATGCCTAGTGTTAATTTTCATAGATACATCATAAAGTACATAAATGGAGGGGGAGATAAACCCTACCTCCGAATAGAAAATATGTACACTCTTGGTCGTCCAAACTTGACGACCAAGTGTCCTTAAACATCTATTATGGGTTAGACCTTTGATGATGTGATGATTGTCTATCTTATAGAGTCGATAGGCAATCATATGTACAAAAACAGTGTGAAGTGAATCTAGGTCAACTATACAAAAAAATACATGTGTTCTAAATCTACTAAGTGATTTGAAATAATATTCTCCCTCTGCGATAGGATCTATTTCTAGCAAAAAATGAGAATCTTCTAAGTGATGTGTCATATAACAAAAGATAGCAATCTCCAACTTTGCTTTGGCATTGATAGCAAAGAAAGCAAAATTGAAGATGGCTAGCAAAAGGGGGCCATATAACAGGAGAGTGGTACTGCCAGTGTCTGGTACATGTGAGAGAGATGCTGCTGAGTTGATGACTGGATTTTTATCTTGTCATGTCTGTGGTTGTGTGGGATCCAAACGTAGATGTACTTGTTGTTGAGGTAGTCTTGTGTGCTACATGTATTATTTGATGGATGTGATTCCTTCTGAGTCTGTATCCATACTAGCATGATTGGCTTGGCTGATGTGCTTCTGAGGCTGCTGCATTCCTTAAAGTCATGTGTATGCTAATCTTTAAAGTCAGTGTTAAAATAAGAAAAACCAGACACTTACATGTTACTCACATAGTTGACAAAGTTATAATAAGAAACCGAGTGCATATATAAAAAGGAAGAAATCAAGTACATATATAAAAAAGGAAGAACTGAGTAGATGATTATCGTCAAAACAACCACAAGTTGGACTTATGGTCCAGAAGATTTAAACCTTGAGTTGCAACGACAGAACCAATAATCATAAATGATATCTTAACTTATATAACACGGACGGGTAATTTTTTTTAAATACTATTAATGTATTTTAACGTACTAATCTTTATGTTCGTGCAAAAAATATATCTTGCATGTGTAACTAAAATAATAAAATTTCTAACTATTTATTATAATCCGTTGGTATTGTAAATCTATTGTACTCTCCAAGTAGAAAGAAAGATATGTTTCTTTCTTGATTCACAAAGCTGGTGATTTCCTATAATTTAAATTCACTAAGTATATATTGTCAAACTTTCAAATCTTCCATTTTCAACTTTCGTCATTTCAAATCAAAATCAACTATGGATTTCCAAATAAATATTCAGACATACTCTAAAATCTAAAATCACCATACGGAGCTATTGAAACCATCAAAATTTCATTTGTGCCGAACTTGATCATCATTTTCTAAAAATTTCCTCTTCATCATCACAATAGAGAACACAATATTGATCGATATTCCGATCCAGTGCCAATGCCAACGTGCAACAATTGATATAACTCTTCGTACAGTCATATTATATCGTCACATTGAACCCTCGAATATGTTCGAAGATCTCGAAATGATCTTCCAGTTCGAGGGAGAATTCGCAAAATTCCGTTTCCATCGAGAATTGAATTGACCTTTCCCTTATTTCGACCGGAGAATCTAACAGAGACATTACTGTGGATATTCTGACCAAAAACACGTGGAAGATCTATCAATTTTCGTAGAGTCATATTACTAAAATTTCGTATTAGCTAAAAGGTGGACAATATTTTTGTAGAATATATTCATAAAATATAATTTAATGCAATAGACTGAGATGCTAGTATTTACAACACTTTGAATTACAAAGTTCTATGGAATAATATTTATTTGACATTGGAGCGCTGGTATTTTAATCTAAAGAGGGTAAAGTTACTTCAAAGCTCAAATTATTAAATTAGACAATTAAAGTCCTAAATAATATTATATTTTGACCAATGTGTCAATATGTCATTTTACAGCAACAAAATATAGCAGATTATCCTTAAAAAAATATTTTTTAAAAGAACATGCCGTAGGTTTTTAATATAAATTCAGAACCATATTGAAAATTTAGGATAGGTTTTAATTCTATAAAAAGAAACCAAAAACTTATCAAACCAAATCGAACAAATGTTTATATAAAGTATATATTTTATATATTATTTTTATAAAGTATTTTATATATACTAACGATTTTTTTAGAAGAAACAAATAGAAGTATTTATTACATGGTACCATGAATTCACTCCTACTATATTAGTTCATTTATAAATTTCGTTACGTGAATAATTGAAAAGCTCAAAATGCATGAACGTTTACTTTCATAATGTGTGATGCATCCAACATTGAGTCATATGCAATTATCCCGTATTAATCATCAAAGAGTTGTATCCTGTGATATTTGGTGTATTTCGTACTAAATATAGTTTAACACTACTATTATCATTTAGAAGTGTTAGTTGGGTTTAACGAATGTCGAGGTTGAACAAATTTGAGCTAAACACGTGTAACAACCTGACTTGTCGTTTTAAGAATTAACGCCTCGTACAACGACTTAAGATCTCGAGCAGCTTCGTAATGGGTATTATAACTTGTGTATGTGGCCAAGTTTGGTTTTCGGACGATTCGGGATCAAATTGGAAGAACAATTCTTATTTAAGAAGCTTAAAAGAAAAGAGTTGACCGGAGAGTTGACTTTGGAGCAAACGACTCCGAAATGGGATTTCGATGGTGGTTTTGAACTTAGAAGTGTATCTGGATATTTACTTAGAAGTCCATAGTTGATTTTGATTTGAAATGGTGAATGTTGGAAATGGAAGGTTTGAAAGTTTGACCGGGAGTTGAATTTGATGATATCGGGATCGAAATGTAATTCCAAGAGTTGGATTAGCTTTGTTATATCATTTGGAACTTGCATAAAATATTTAACGTCATTCCTGGTTAATTTGATATGTTTCGGCACGAGTTTTTGAAGTTGGAAGATTTGGAAATTTATGAGTTCGATTTGTGGTGCGATTCGTAGTTTCAACGTTGTTTGATGTGATTTGAGGCCTCGAGCAGGTCAGTGTTATGCTTTTGGGTCAGTATGTTTGGTTGAGGTCCCGAGTGGCTCAGGTGAGTTTCGGGGTGAGTTTTGAACAGTTTGGGCATTTCGGCACTCTAATGATGTTCCGGAATAGTTGAAGTGCGGAGGGCACATTTTGGAGTGCGGATGTGCGGCCGCAAACTCCCAAAGTGCGGAGGCAGTGGTAATTGTGCGGACTGCAGTTGAAAATGTACGGACTATAGTTGAAATTGTGCGGTCCGCAGAATTCTTCTCTCGGCCGCAGAAAGGAGAATCCGCAGGTTCGATGGTTCGGCTTCGAAAGCTTATATCTTTTGATCTATAAGGAATTTGGAGATGATCCAAAAAAAATAATTTGTAGTCCTATGAGTCTAGTTTCCAGAAAGGTAAACCAATCATCATTTGGACATTTGTACCGAAAGTTATGATCAATTTACTGAAGCCTAGTAGTGCAGTGGCTGCTGAAGTGCGACCATACAATTTGAATTGCGGCCGCAGAGACCTTAAATGTGCGGACCGCACGAAAAAAAGTGCGGTCAACACTTTGGAAGTCAGATGTGGTACCATATAAATGAGGTTTTCATCTCATCTTTCATTTTTGGACCTAGAGAGCTCGGTTTGTGGCGATATTTCGTAAGTTTTTAAGAAAATCATCGGGGTAAGTGATTCTAACTCGAATTTGATTAATATACATGAATATATCATTATTTTCATCATTTAATTAGTATTTGAGATGAAAATTTGAGAAAAATTGTAGAAAACGTGACATTCATCTTGATACTTATTAAAAATGAAAGAATATCACATAAATTCAAACAAAAAAAAAATACTATATTCTTTATCATCAAATACCTAAAGTTTTAGAGGGTATCTAAAAACGTACATAAATAAACTATTGACTTATTTAGTGATATACAAAAATGTAGGAAAAGAATTGAAAAGTATAAGTGCTTTCCTTTGGCTATAATCAAGATTTTCAATGCCAAAACAAAGATGTCAGCAATATTATTCACAAACTTTACTTTCTTGCTATAAAAATTGCTTGCGATATATATATATTGATTAGATTGAACATAATCTTAAAAGCGTATAAAATTCTAAGGGATCATTATATAAATAGTCGGTTGAATTTTATCGTTTATTTTTCTAGCCAATATACATAAATTATACACTTATTATATATAGTTATATATATTTTACATATATGAGTTATATATATTTATATATTCACCGGTTATTTTCAGTTTAAGCAGTTGGATGGGCGTCAAATGAATTAGAACATCCCCGATCTTCATGTGTATGGCCTCTTTTAACAGTATATGTATTACAATTATTTTTTTATTTTGTCCTTTTATACATATTATGCATGTATTTTAATTAAATATTACATAATAAATATATTTTAGTAATAATTCGTAAATTCAGAAATCAAGTCATATAATTATTAATTTTTAAGCGATGTAGCTTCTTGAAACGTTAGATTTATGAGTATATTATTATCAAATACAGTGGAGAATCACGAATTTTCTTCTAAAATATAAAAATAAAAAGATTAAGTATAATCTAGAAGATAAAGAATTTACTATAAATATAATTTTTTTTATACACTGCTTTAGTATATTGTACCCGTAACAAAACATAATGCTACATCAGGTGCTTCATTAATTAATTTTTGTAGCATTTTCCCATCTTCTGCTAGCAGCAATAAGGTCATATGATCACACCCGAATTATACAATTAGATATTATATTAATTATAATAAATATTTTGATTCTGTCAATTAATAATTATGATAAAATTAACAAATAAATTAACTAATTTCAACTACCTTTGGTTTATAAGCATTTCTTTTCCTTTTTTATTCTTTATTAGCGGAGGTTTTAACTTTCACTAAAATGTTAAATATGTCCTTAAAGAAAATTGAAAGAGTAACATGTAAAAATATAGTATGAATGATGTTTATTTGCCATTTGAAAAATGAATGGTTGTGACTATTCGCTGAGGATCGGACGTTTTTTTTGTTTAATTTCTTAAGTAGGACAATTAGTATAGAAAGATGGGTGTTTTTGTAATTTAATTTTTTAATTTTAGGGTGCCCACTCTTATAATAACTAGTTTCTTGTCATGTGCATTGTACGTGTATATTAAATCTCATATATATAAAATATATTATTTTTAATATAATATTATCACAAACAGCATAACCATCGACGTGTATCCTTTCATAATAAACTCTTAATTAGTAGAGAAAGAAGTTTGTCTTCTAATTGCTATGTTGATTTGGGCGAGTGCTGAAGTTTACGAGTTGGATAAATGGCATTAAAAAATGCTTATATATATGATGTAAGCTCACTCAATTCCTTTTTAAACTTTCGCAAAGCAGTCTGTTCATTATTTGTTATCATCGATAAAGAACCAATGAATTATACGTTAAAAGTCTACACTAATTAAATCCATCTTTTGAGTGTCCTTACACCAATAGCCATCCATATTTATTCTTTACTTTTTCTAACTACATATAGATTATACATAATTATATACATATAATATATAAATTATATATATATTATACCTCCATCGGCTATTTTTAGTTTAAGTAATTGGGTGGACAGCTATTTGGGTGAATTCTTCTATATATTTTCATATGTATTATTTAAATAGCTAGAATTGTTGAATATATTTACTTAAATATTTATCATCACTATGAATCTATAGGTTTGAAGTAATACAAAATGGATTGCAAAACTCAAGAGATCTTAACCTTTAAATTTTTGGTAACACATGTGGCAGCATCATACAACCCATTGAGAAAAACTGGACAAAAGAATACTGAGTTGAATCCGAACCCTTATTTTATACCTTGAACATAAAATTTATTTGCTGCTAAGTTGTACGTAATTTAAGGCAAAAGTTGATTCTTATACCACATTATAACACCTCGAGCACTTCAAGAAGACGAAGGTAAATTGGTTATCTCGGCTCTTAGTTGATATTGGTATTGTTTTGCCTTTTTCTTTCTCTACTGGTTGGGCAATCAAGCCGCTATTCACATTGCTCGCAATTCAGTGTTTTACGAGCATACAAAGCATATTAAGATGGATTGTCATGTCATATGTACTAACTCACCGAAGGCCTCATTTTTCTTTTTCATGTTCCCACAATTCACCAACTTGTTGATGTGCTTACTAAGGCCCTCTTCATCATTAATTATTTGGCCAAGTTGCTTGGGAAGGGTTATTTGATGCAGGTCAATCTGATCAAGCTACATTCATGTCATTAATGTTGGATAAGACAAGACAAGGCGTTGGTTAGCCTTGATTTAGGCGTTGGTAATTGGCCTTAGTGAGGTGTGTGTGATGTTGATACACGTTTGTGAATATTGTGTAATTATGGAAGACATTAATTCTTACTTGTTTGGTCCTGTGTGGTTATTCTTTAAACTTAGCCAAATTGTGGTCTTTTTGTTAGTTATTTGTTACCTAGTTGATTTAGGACAAGGCTCACTCTATATAAGCCTAAAGACTTCATTATTTTTTGGTACCTAACTTTGTTATTCAATACAAAAATCGACAGCAACTTTGCTCCAAAATCGTGTGCTTTGAACTTGTTCAATTTTCAGTGTGATTCCAAATTGAACTCGTTTCTTGTTTGATCGAACAGTTTGCAAGACCATCATTGTCTTGAGGGTTGTTCGTATAGTATAGATACTCCGTGACTTCATCAAGAAGGTAAATAGACTAATTCCTATTTATTGTCTTAATAGTTCATTGAGCGTCTTGCTTCTATCCTTTTATCTTGTTTTCCGCGTTTTATATTATATCAGTATTGAGATACACGACTTAACTAGACATCAGCCAAAGAAAAAGTAGTTTGGGTTTAGTTACTTGTGTATTTATTCTTTTACAGATGTATATAAGTGGCCCTATGTATATATAGGTGTAGTCTTAGGACATTTATGACTTTTATCCCATGTATACATAAGAGTAGTTTCAAGACTTTTATGACTTTGGGTCTCATTTTTATTTTACAAAAAGAAAATAAAATCTTCTCTCAGTTCCTTTTCTAACTAGAGCTAGTCTGAAGCTTGGAGGTGCGATTCACAAGGGTAGACAAATTTAGGGCAAACAATATGCAATAACTTTTTGCAGAGAGTATGAAGATGTAAGAGAGAGAGAGGAATAGTTGGGTAATTAGTTTTAGTTAAATAAGTATATTTTACGGGGAATCTTATATAAATGTCCTAGGTAAGTTTCAACTTACCAATTTCTAGCCATTAATCATTAGACTTACCAAAACTAACCAAGCACGTATAAAAATTGAAAACTCAAACAAATAAGGTTCTTTCTCTCTAATCACGCAAAGATCTCCTTCCATATCTTTAAGCGTGATCAGCAACATTATACGCAAGGCCGAAAGAAAATTTTATGGATGAGATAACAAACAAGATGATGAAATACAATATACATACATACATACATACATATATATATATATATATATACACGAGATTCTAAAAATCTAAGCAAAAAAAAAAGACGTTTTTCAATGGGTATGGTTGAAAATTATTGAAAATATATAGAAAATACAATATACATACATACATATATATATATATATATATATGTATATATATATATATACGAGTTTCCAAAAATCTAAGCCAAAAAAGAAAGACGTTTTTCAATGGGTATGGTTGAAAATTATTGAAAATATATAGATGGGTCAATATACAAATTTGAGGAAGAGGTGATTTGGACTGATTTGGTATAAAACTTCGTAGTTAAAATTGAGTTCAAAAAATTCTTTTGCGACACATGTATCGCGCATGTATCGTACATACAGGTATACATGGATATACATGTGATACAAATATGATACATATTTGATACACGAAGGATACGTAGTGTGATACACATATCGTTTTTTTCATGTTTCATCTTCTACTTCAAATTTTCAATTCAAACCACCTCAAAACTCTGCCAAATCATCCTAAAATTGTGATTCAAACTCTTTAAGATGTACCCAATCTATTCTAATAACACTCACTCAAAAGAAAGCAAAAATTTAATTTTTTTTCTGCAAATAGCTAATTGGCTAATATTAATAGTATTTGGCTAACATAAGTAATATTTAATAGAATGGCCAATTTTTATAACAAGCTACTTATAAATTAACATAAAGGGTAGTTTCCCTACTTTATAACAAGTTTAAAATAGGGTAAAAATCAGTAAACATTTTGATTTTATAAGTAGTTTGCATGGATACTTCAAATTAAAAGGCTGATTGATCAATAAGTTTTCTAATGGGGCCTTGATTAATTTTGGACTTCTTGACCACCCAATATCTGGAGAGAAATTTGGTGAAAATGTCAAAAATGTTCCCTTATATTTGAGGGTAGATTCAAAGAAGTCCTTAAAATATCTTTTGAGCAGTTTAATCTGTTAATTTTGTAAAAAAAAAAAATTACTTTTGATCTTTAAATATTTAACAAATTATGTCTATCAAAATTAAAAGGAACTGCCAAAAAAGACTAGTATGCAATAACCAAAAATCCCCTAAGTGGCTTTTATTTTAAATTTAGCAGCAAAATAAAAAACTGAACAAAAAGGACAGGTTGGCTCAAGGGGTGGCTGTAGTGGATAATCAGGTCTGCCCTTTGTGAAATATGGCTAATGAGACTATTGAGCATTTTTTTTTTTGAATGTGAACTATCTTTCTAAAATTTGGTGTAAACTGGGGCTGTTCATAAAAATCCGAAAAATCGAATCAAATCGATCAGAAAAACTGATACATTTTAGGTTTGGTTTGGTTTTAATTTTGAATTTTAAAAATCGATCAACTTTGGTTTGGTTTGGTTATGGTTTTAATTAAAAAATAATTAGAAAAAAATCGAACCAAACCGACTATAGAAGTAGCTATTTAAATTTATTATTATACCTATATATATATATATATATATATATATATATATATATATATATATATATGTATGTATGTATGTATATTTTTATATAAAGTTTCTAAAATTTTATGGTACATATTAGTTGTTTGTATTTTTATTCTAGTTTTTTGCTATTATAATAATCTAATTCTTTGCCTTTATATTCTAGTTTGATTGGTAGTTTTCTTTTGCTAAGTACAAGAATTTATTTAATATTAAAAATAATTAATTTTTGATTGAGTACTTAAATTGTTCATCACTATTTGATTCAATTATCATCAATATATCTTGGTAAATGATAGATTTCTCAAACATCAATTGGTTTGATAGTTTTACGTTGAAAATGTAGTCTCCGGAATATGTGTTTGGTAGTGTCTGTCTCATATTTAAAGAAAAAACCCGATAAATAACCGAAAATTGACAAAAACCGAATTGATATAATTGATTTAGTTTGGTTCTAATATTTACAGAACTGACCTACTTGAATTGATTTCTTTTTTGAAAAAACCGATCCAAACCGAACCATAAACGTTCCTAGTGTAAACGACTTCAATGAGAAGGGATGCTTAGAAGTGTATTAATGAGCTGGCAAGGTTGATTCTTTTATTGTTAGGCAAAGTACTGAAGTTGGGGCTTTCTGTCTAATTTTTAGTTTTTTGGTTTTTGTTATGTCTTGTACTTTCTTTCATGTTACCGAAAAAATGTATCATTCTTTAACATTGTATAATTTAACATTTTATGATATATTAATTACTATTTTATTAGATTATTAATTAATAACTTCATATTTATCATTAAAATATTACTTTATAACTATCAAGAAGCACCTTACAGAGTAAGGATTTTAAGATAACTCGAAATAAGACTGAGTACATACATTACAAGTTTAGTCAATATGAGAAGAGCGAATTTGAGGTGAGACTACAAGAAATTACGGTGCCAAAATGCAAACAATTTAGATATCTAGGCTCATTGTTTCAAGAGAATGAAATGATAGACGAAGATATTACTTATAGGATTAGAGCGGAATAGTTGAAATGGAGAAGTGTTAGGGGTGATATGTGATAGAAGGATGCCTACCAAGCCAAAATATAAGTTTATAGAATAGCTATAAGGCAGACTATGTTATAGGGTAGTGAATGTTGAGCTGCTAAAGTTCAACATATTCGTAAGATGAGTATGACACAAATGCGAATGCTAAGATGTATATGCTGTCACACAAGATTATAAAAAATAATCACATTCGTTAGAAGGTGCAATACATATTGAGAATAAAGTGAGAAGTCGCTTGAGATGGTTTGGTCATGTCATCCATCTGCCTAGGGATATACCAATTCGTAGGTGTGAAACTATGATGGGGCAGAGAAAATATTAAAATGAGATGGAATAGATCTAAAATCACATGAAAAGAAGTTGTCTCGAAAGACCTACAAATTCTTGGAATCAATACAAACTTAGCTAAAGACAAGACATAATAGAAGAGGAAAATCTATATGCGCAATACCTACTAGTTGGGAATGTGTTTTAGACTTGGCAGCAAACTTCTCTTACTACTACTACTACCACTACCACTACCACTACCACTACCACTACTACTACTACTACTACTACTACTACTAGTATTAGTATTATTATTATTATTATTATTATTATTATTATTATTATTATTATTATTATTATCATCATCATCATTGCCATTATTTATGTATATTTATTTTTTCTACTTGTACTACTACTACTACTACTACTACTACTACTACTACTACTACTAGTATTATTATTATTATTATTATTATTATTATTATTATTATCATCATCATCATCATCATTGCCATTATTTATGTATATTTATTTTTTCTACTTGTACTTTTATTTTATTTTGGTAATAATACTGATATGAGCTGAACTTAATAAAGGAACGTGAATTCATATCGCTGATCCCAATTTGTTTCGGCCTAACACATAGTTATTGTTGTTGTATAATTAATGGAATTGAGTTAATGACACTATAGTATACGAAAATAGAGTTTTTTTTAAATTCCTCCCAAATTAGGAGGATGTATAGTGTTTCACACTTTTCTTCTAGCGTGACTCGAACTCAGAACCTAACGGTAGTGGGCGGAGGTGCTTTTGCCGAAGTAGAGCTTTAAGCCTTCTGAAAATGATCCATATGATTGGAGAACAAAGGAATATAACCATTCCGGAAAAGTACAAGAAAATCCAATAAGTCAAACGGTAAACCAGAAAAACCAACAGGGCCGTTGCCATTGTCACCTGATCTTTGTCTAAATTTAGTAAGTGTAGAGAGAAATCTTTTTCATCTCTCTCCTCAACGCCATTATCATCATCATTCAACTCCTTTTCTTTCTCTCTCTCTCTGAAAGTATATTACGCCTTTCTTCATTTCCGCATATTCTGTCTGCAAAAGAGTTATCAGATTTTCTGCAAACAAATCTCAAAAGCCTCAAAAAGTTACAGACAGAGAGAGAGAAAGGGAAGAAAAAAAAATATTGCAGCCCATTAACTGCAATTATTATCCCCTCCCTTTTTCCTTTCTCTCTCTCTCTCTGTCTTTTATATTTGCCAGCTCGTCTTCTCTTCTCTGTTGTACCCTTTTCTTTATTCTCTCTCTATCAACACGTTCACAAAGATCTCCTGAGGTGCGTTTGACTCTTCCCGTATTTTGATTAATTCTCGGTGATCTCTTGTTTATTGGATTCTATTTAATATCTACGTTTTAAAATAATATTTTGTTTAGAGTTTGTTGTTTTGATTTCTGTCCATTTGGTTTTTTGTTGTTTAATTGGTTAATGTTGGTCTTGTTTATATCTAATGAGTAATGATGTGGTTTCTTCATTACTCTAAGTTTATGTATTGATTGATTAAGCAATTATCATTTGATATGAAGAATATTTTTGGTCTGTCAATCTTTTGAAATTGGTTATTGACTTTTAATGCTAGTTTTGAGGTTTTCTTGTGGTTTTAGAGTCTAATTCTGGAAGTAGGATGTTTTATTAGCTAAATGTTCCATGCAACTATGGTTATTAGCTATGCTTGAATGGATCCTCAAAAGTAGTACATTTTGGAGGATCCGACACGAATGCAGCATATTTTTGGAGAGTTTGATCAGCATTAGTTATTAGGTAACCATAGATCATTAGTTGTTGGGGGTGCCTTTTAGGGTGAGAAAAATATGGTTTTCCTAACTTTGAGTTCTAATGCAGATTAGTTTAGATGCAAATATTACTGATATAACAAGTTTCTTGCCTTGCTTGTTTAGGGTTTGGGGGGGGGGGGGGAGGGGGGAATAAAGCTTTGCCGATGCCATTTATTGCGCACGTACACACCCAAAACATAGCGTAGCAACTAAAGGTTAGGAATCTGAGAGCCATATTCTTGGAAACTTGTCTGGATTTTCTAGATTGGCTGAGGAGCAGATAAATCCATATCTGCAGTATAAATGACATTCTGAAGAATGAAAGAACTTGATTGCTTAAATGACCTACATTGGACTGAATTTATTGGAATTTGGATGGAATGATGACAATGAATATATCAGATTGCAGAACAATAAAGACACAACCAAATTCCTAGATAGGTTTTAGGGTCATGCATCTTTATTAAAGGGGATCTCTTTCTCCTACCAGCTAGGCTTATTCAATAGTGGATGAATGAGTTGGCCCGTGACTCATGCTCCCCCTACCTGCATTTACTGGTGGACTAATTGAAAGAATCAAATTTTATAGGCTACTGTTGAATGTGATGGGTCAATTAAAAGTTTGAACTTCGAGAAACGCTCTTGAAAGTAAGGTACAAGATTAGACAAGATCAGAAATGTAATAATTGATGGAAGGTACAAGTAATATACATGAGGATAAAAAGAGATAAGGTCGCATGAGATGGTTTGACCATGTTCTACGTAGAATTCCAAATGCACCACTCGATAAGTGTGACATTATGATGATTGGAAGTATTAAAAAGGGATGAAGTATACCTATAATCATGTGAAGGAACTTGTCTGAAAAAGCACACTATCTCTAAAAATCCAGTTATTCTACAAAAAGTACTTTGATTAAGGTTTAGTCAGAATGGTAAGTTGTATTAGGTCTAGTACTTTTCAGAAATTATTTTAGCGTGCTTAGAGAGTTGTACATTAGTAGAAAATGTAGGGAACTTCCAGTGTTAAAGTGCCCCTAATTTGTTTCTAAAGATAACATATCGAGTATTGATATGAAACAGGACCAAGTGGAGCAAAGTGGATATTGATTATTCATATAGCCACTCGAACTAGTTAGTATTGAGACTCTGTTGTTGTTACTTATTAGTGTTGCTGTTGACTGTGATTGAGGCTAATATATGAAGATTTTGATTGAATTAGTGGGGCCGACAATTGGTACCTTCAAGAATAAATTTATTGAGGACAAGTTGGGAACTGGAACTATATTATGGCTTCAGATGTTTCCTATAGTGAAGATTCACTTCTGTATACACACGCACACACACATGAAGATGATGTTTGTTGTGCTGGCTATTTAGTGAAGTCCTGAATTTGTTGCTGGGATGGTAATGAAGTGTTTTTCTGTACTTAAAGCTACTCTTTCTCATGTCCATTTTGGCTGTGCAGTTGGTGTTCAGAATATCAGCGTAGCTGAAGTTAGGAGCTTCAACAATCTAGTTCCTTTTTCTTCCTCAAAAGAAGCTGTAACAGGAAAGATTTTGCATCATGTCTAACTCTCTTAAAGCCGTAGAACCTGCATTTCAGGGTGCAGGTCAGAGAATGTATCCTTTGCTGCAAAAATCTGGTTCTTGATTGATTACATGGAAGTAAGTTTGAATTGAGTATTGATCAGTTTTGAAACACTGTTAGGATTTTCTCAGCACCCTGCCTTTTATGGAGGGTAGGCTGAAGACCTATAAAAAACAAAAATAAATAAAGGGTACACTGAGCTTTTCCCGTAAATGTTCTGGACCTTTTATGTTCATTATTTCCACTGCCAAATATAGCTGCGAGAACTTTTTTAACTTGAGAGTTATGTTAATTGTTTTACTGCCAAACGTGGCCTATAAGAACTTTCCAGACTTTAGAGTTGAGCTTAACTCTATCTAGAGGGACCGAAATTTGGAGAATTGAGGATTTCCAACCAATTCCATTGCAGAAGTCTGAATATGGTAAATTCTACTCGGGTGATTCTTACATCATCTTGCAGGTGCATAGATGCAAAAATCTTTGGCTTTGCATGTACCTCCTTTATCTAGGGAGAAAAGTTTCATTCATGTCTAATATTCTACTCCTATCACATTTTCATTTATAATTGCAGACAACTTCAGGTAAGGGGGGTTCTTATATGTATGCTATACACTTCTGGCTTGGAAAGGATACTAGTCAGGTGTGAAATCAATCTTCACTCTTAGCAGCTATTTAAACAGATTTATATTTTCTTGCCATTTTTAAAATTTGGATGCTATGTCAGGATGAAGCTGGAACTGCAGCTATCAAAACTGTTGAGCTTGATGCGATTCTTGGAGGGCGAGCAGTACAGCATAGGGAAATCCAAGGTCATGAATCTGACAAATTTTTATCATACTTTAAGCCATGCATTATACCATTGGAAGGTGGTATTGCGCCTGGATTCAAGAAACCAGAAGAGGAAGAATTTGAAACAAGGTTGTATATCTGCAAGGGTAAACGCGTTGTCAGGATGAAGCAGGTACAGAAGCATAAAAAACTTACTGCATGAGCTTGTTTAGAATATTTAATCTAATTCAATTGTGGTTGAAGATCACATATTTAAGCTGAGATTTGTATCAGGTCCCATTTTCCCGGTCCTCTTTAAATCATGATGATGTGTTCATTCTGGATTCAAAGGACAAGATATATCAGTTCAATGGTGCAAATTCTAACATCCAGGAGAGGGCCAAAGCACTAGAAGTTATTCAGTTCTTGAAGAACAAGTATCACGAGGGGACGTGTGATGTTGCAATTGTTGGTAAGTACTAAGTACAAGCCTTGAATTTAATGATAAGAAAGTGAGCAGGTAATACATATTTTACATACTCCTTCGGTCCCAGGTTAATAGTCCTAGTTTGAGTTTGTTGTTGAAACTCCTTTTTCTAGCCTTCAAATAATTCTTAGTCTTTTTGTTTTCTTGCAACTAAAACATGTCTATTTGGCCAATTTCTATAATATTGTATACGTCCTACCATGATTTTTTTGTATTTAGAAATTATGGGTCAAATTTCATTCTAAAGTTTGGTAAATTTAACTGTCAAAGTTAAAGCAGGACCTTTAGATTAAGTAATCCTAAATGTCATGCATAAACTTTAGTGTGTCTACATGATATGGATCTGTAAATTATGATAATCAACTAGAATAACGGACAAAATAGCTTATCAAATTCGCGGGAAAGTTCTATTTGAATTTATGTCATCACCTACAAAGTTATATGATTTCGACAGAGATCATATGTATCTGTTTTTGATATATGTCATGTTCCGATCATAGTGAAGATCTTCAAACGTTTTCTTTACTTTGTTAATATTCTATGGTGTTCATGTGGGATTGCTCCTTATATCTATTGCATACCCCAGATGATGGGAACTTACAAGCTGAGTCCGATTCGGGATCATTCTGGGTGCTCTTTGGTGGCTTTGCTCCAATTGGCAAAAAGGTTTCTAGCGAAGATGATATTGTGCCCGAGAAGACACCTTCGAAGCTTTATAGGTATCATCGAATTCTGCTGTCTTATACTTGTCTTTAGTATTTAAGGTAGTTACATGACCATTACTCCATCAAGTTAAGCCAATTTATATTATTCCATCAGATGGATATGAATGAATTATGTAAAGTTCATGTTTATTGCCAGTAATTATAGTGGTAATGTTATGGTCTCAAGCTTATGACCCTTAATACAAAGTATTCAAAACTTCCTTGGCTAACCTTTTACTGTTGGATAGTTCTTCTTTCCACTAAAAAGGATCTTTGTAATTGAATTGGTCTAGTTAATTTTTATAATATTTTGCATATCTACGTTTATTGCATCACCAGTGCTTGCTACTTTCTCATCATTGAACTTTTAAATCAACCGTTGCTGGTGTTGGTGCTAAAGTTGAATTTTTTCCTCTTTTTGTAGCATAAATGATGGTCAAGTCAGTCCCATGGATGGTGAACTATCAAAATCCAGCTTAGAAAACAATAAATGCTATCTTTTGGATTGTGGTGCTGAGGTATTTATTTGGGTTGGACGGGTAACTCAACTGGAAGAGAGGAAAGCCGCCATACAAGCTGCTGAGGTAGAATAATAGCTTTTAACTCCAGATTTTTCTTTTATGGTAAAATTTCTCATAACTGAATAACTAAACATATCAACAGGAGTATCTTACCAGTCAAAATAGACCAAAGTCAACACATGTAACCCGACTTATTCAAGGCTATGAAACACATTCATTCAAGTCCAACTTTGACTCTTGGCCTTCAGGGTCTGCACCAGCCGCTGAGGAGGGAAGAGGAAAAGTAGCAGGTAGACTAGTTTGAAACTTGTAGAATTGATATTTGTTCGTTGGAAGCAGTTTTATTTGACATTGTTGCATTTATACAGCTTTGCTGAAGCAACAAGGAGTTGGTGTTAAAGGTGCTAGCAAAAATGCTCCTGTAAATGAGGAAGTCCCCCCGTTGCTTGAAGGGGGTGGAAAAATAGAGGTCTGATCATCATTATGATATCCCTTTGATTATAACTCGTCCTTTGATGTTGCTTGCTTGGTCTTCGCTAAAAGTGTATGATTTTGCTAGGTCTGGCGTATCAATGGCAGTGCAAAGACCCCTGTGCCTGGAGATGATATTGGTAAATTTTACAGTGGAGATTGCTATATAGTTCTTTACACATACCACTGTAATGACAGGAAAGAAGATTATCATCTATGCTGGTGGATTGGAAAGGATAGCGTTGAGGTAATGTATATTCACTGCACTATAAGGGTCTACACATCTTTTCCTATTATTAGTACATCAATTGACATGCCATTTTAGACATAAGGATGAAACTTCATCAAATTTTATTAATTATATCTAAAAATGATATGCTCATAAATAGAGATAAGAAACAAAGGTCCACAGTCTCTTGTTATTTTCATGTAATTGAATTGGATCTGTTTGGATGACCTTGTAAAATCTTTCTTCCCTACTCCTTGTTGTAGACTCGAAAAAGGTTGAGAAAGGAAACAGAAGTGAAAATGTAATGCCATCATATAAGAATTTCATCTTTTGTAAATTAGCTTCATAGATTTAAACTTGCTATGAATATGCCTCATCTGACAAGCACAGAGATTTAGAGAAGAAAATTTGTAGAAATGTCTAATATAATAGTTGAAAATTGAACTGCATAAATTTAAGGTATTATGTCTTAAGAATGCCAGGTACCACGAAAAGTAATATAAAGCTATAGTAGTTCTTTATGTTAGTTTGAATGGTTGGAGTTTGGTGAACTTTTCCTTTTAGCTAAAGCAGAAAAAGTAAAACAGAAGGGACAGAAAAGAAAGTGAATTTGGGATTGATGGACTATTTATTTCCACATTGTAGTTTTTTCTTCTTTATTTCATGATATGATAAACTTGAAGACTTTATCCAGTCCATTGCATGTTGTGGATTCAGGAGGACCAAAACATGGCTGCTAAATTGGCCAGTACAATGTGCAATTCACTTAAAGCGAGACCAGTGCTGGTATTACTTCTTGACAACTCTTCTTTTCTTACTAGAAAACTTTAAGAGGTCTTCGTATGACCTGTAACATTATCCAGGGTCGCGTATATCAAGGGAAAGAACCGCCACAATTTGTTGCGATCTTCCAGCCCATGTTGGTCCTTAAGGTACCGCTTATTCAGTGTAATGCAGGCTACCGCTGTAGGATGTAATTTATCATATTTAATAAACTATAACGAATTTCTATCATTTCTCAGGGTGGATTAAGCTCAGGTTATAAAAGTTATATTGCAGACAAGGGCCTGAATGATGAAACTTACACTGCTGATTCTGTGGCACTGATTCGATTATCTGGAACTTCTGTGCATAACAACAAAGCAGTTCAAGTTGATGCTGTATGCTTTCTAACCCTTTTAGATTCTTCTGGTTTTGGGTTACTATGTAGTAAATTTTATTTTACTAGGGTTTGTGTTTCCCTATTTACTTTTGTGGTCAGTTCTTCTTTGTTACATGCATTAGTTGTATGTTAGAGCCTCTCATATCCTCTCTTCAAGTCATAGCCCATTTTCAGAAGCCCATAACCTGCCTCTAGATTTTTTGCATCAAGAGGTGCATAAGGCAACTGTGCGCCCTCCCACTTTTTCTGAAAAGAACAAAACTATAACAGTGTTCTGATTAGTATGTGCAAAATACTTGAGTAGTTAAACTTACAATCTACACAAAGTATGCAGAATAAGCTCAACTAAGTACTCAATCAGGCAATTGGAGATCAAGTGTCCTCAGATTCAAATTTAGTGTGTTGTTATTAACGAAAGAGACTGGAGAGGCATGTCTTGTTGTCCATGCAACTTGATTGGCTTAGTGTATGACTCTGTTTTCTAATGCAACAGTAATTAGGACGACAAGTTATAACGCACTCTACTGTGAACTTATGATAGTAAATTTAAAAACTGGATTACTAATTTTATCTTTTTGTTTCTAAACTCTGTCAGGTGGCAACTTCACTGAACTCTAATGAGTGTTTTCTTCTGCAATCTGGCTCTTCAGTATTTAGTTGGCATGGAAATCAGAGTACCTATGAGCAGCAGCAATTAGCAGCAAAAGTTGCAGAATTCTTGAAGGTGAGAATTTTTCTTGAATTTTAGAATGTGTTTTCTTTTTAATTGTTCTTTCAACTTAGAAGGGCCAAATCTTTTAAGTTCTGCTATACAAGGTAATAACCTACTCTAAATGGAAAAATTGGATCATTTTATCCTTCCTAGACGAAAATTGTTAAGAATTTGCGACATGGATAGTAATTAAAATGTGTTTCTTTGTTGTTCTTTTCAAATTAGAAGGGCCTGATCATTTAAGTACTCATATACAAGATGGTCACCTACCCTGAATGGAAAGGGTGTCCCATTTATCATTCCTTGGCGAGAATTGTTAGAATTGTAATATAGATAGTAATTGTTTTAAGGGAAGTGCTCTAATGGCCTAATGGTGATATTTCAACTGTCAAGATCTAGCTTCCCTTGTTATGTGATTTGGAAAATCTGGCTATGCAGTTGTACATGGGATTTGCGTTTTTATCTCTGTTGGTGCCTGATGAGGATGCAATCTTTTTTGATGAAAACCTTGTTTTCAGACGTGATGAGATGTTGCTGTGTATGTGAAATGTGATTTCCTTAAAATACACTGAAGAAAACATTAAATTTTTAAGAACCTAGTTCGATCAAATTATAGTCATCAGGTTGTGAACTTGTGATACAAGTCCTTCAGTGACCCAAATCCTTTAAATACAACCTCCACTTATATAGCCAGCGCGGCAATCAAACATAGTACCCATTATTCTGAACTTTTTCCAAATAAACAGTGGTAAAAGTTTGAAATGATTGCATGAACACTCCAACTGACATATGTCCTGTTTGTCCTCGTTATCCAAGTTTATCCTATTTGTCCTAGTTTATGCTGTGTTTGTCTGATTGTTATTGGTTTTCTTCAACTCAGCCAGGAGTAACTGTGAAACACGCTAAAGAAGGAACAGAGAGCTCAACTTTCTGGTTTGCTCTTGGAGGAAAACAAAGTTACACCAGCAAGAAAGTAGCTTCACAGGTCGCCAGAGATCCCCACTTGTTTGCTTATTCAATTAATAAAGGTGCTCACTGATCTCTTAATTTCATCAGATTCTTGATTGCAAATAAGAAAGTGTGTGTGTTTTAACTTTGTTAGATATCTCTTTTTTTTCTTTCTTTTGGTTAATTAGAAGTGTTCTATGCTAACTATCTTTTCTATTGATTTTCATGCAAACATGTGGATATCCAGGAAAGTTTGAGGTAAGGTCCTAGAGTACAAGATTAAGCTTTTTAATACATGAAGAGCTCGTTTATCTGGTTTAATTTTTGCTTTACTCATTTGATAGATTGAAGAAATCTACAACTTCTCTCAAGATGATTTATTGACTGAGGATGTTTTATTACTTGATACACATGCCGAAGTGTTTGTTTGGGTTGGTCAGTCATCAGATCCCAAAGAAAAGCAAAGTTGTTTTGAAGTTGGACAGGTAATACACAGTATCATACGCATTTGATAAGTGTGTTTGTGTTCTTAATTATGCTTCACTAACCAGTGAAGTCATGCAGAAATACATTGAGATGGCTGCATCTTTAGAAGGGTTGTCTCCTAATGTTCCACTGTATAAAGTCACGGAAGGAAATGAGCCTTGCTTCTTTACAACATTTTTTTCCTGGGATCCTGCTAAAGCTACCGTAAGTGACTACACGTCTCTTTTGGTCATTCTGTTCCGGAACTTTATTATATAAAGTTTGAAATGACATTCATGACACTATTTGAATAACATCAGCCACTACGGGATGGGAAGGTCTCTTTATATGGTCTTGAGCAATCCTCACCTCACGAGGTAGTTTTTGTGGTTGAGTTAGGCCCAAGGTCCATTTATCAACATGAAACCATTGCATCGATCATCTTTTAAGCTTTTTATAAACTTTGGAAGGGGGATGAAACTTGGAAGATGGTGTAACAACCCAGGCCGCTAGTGATATTCTCCACTTTGAGCCTAAGCTTGTGTGGCTTCAACAATCATCACTAGGTCTAAGGCCTTTTCCTTTATATACCTCTCCCGTATCTTACCGATATGGGATTTGCCTAAACTCAATTGAGAGCTGAGGTTTATCCCACCATCACCCAATATTGCACAGGGGATCTGGTATCATATGCACCAGCCCAGTCCACTAGTGATCTCGTCCCCTTTGGGTCTAAGCTCGCCCAACTTTAGAATGCGTCACTAGGATCTAAGGCTTATTTCTTTATGTACTCAGCATCTCTCATATGTTTTTTCCCGATATGAAATTTTCCTAGGGTGTTATAGATGGTACAAGAGCTAGCACATAGCATAAACTGCCACAGACCTAACCAAGCTTGTAATAAGCAAAATATTGTAATTGTGAACGAGAAAGTCCTTAAACTAATAACTATAGACACAAGCCAGTAAAAGATACTTGGTGTATGCAGTAAATTTCTATGATATACTGGGACTAAGAAAAGATGTAAACCTGTCATATGCAAAAGGATTTTGTTATAGTAAGGTAGGAAGAAATTTGCAATAGCAGTAAAGTTTTAAATGCTCCAACTTGTTTGGGACTGAAACATAGTTATTGTGGTATGGTATTAAAGGCAAAATCCAATTTGTGCTGGTACGTGAGATAATATAGAGAACCATCTCTTTCCAAATTTAACGTGTAGTTAGGTCAACCGACTTTTCTTTGGTCCTCAACTTCTCGATTACTAGCGGACATCCATTTGTTGTCTCATCAAATATCTTGCAATGTTTTCTAGTTCTGGTAAAGGATTCTGACATACGTTATTCAACATACCTATTTAACCAGGCACATGGAAACTCGTTCCAAAAGAAGGTTATGCTACTCTTTGGGGTCGGTCATGCTTCAGAGGTAACTAGATTTCATAAAAGCAAGATGTATTTTCACATAATTTCTTTATGCTTCTATGCAAATATTTTCCATTATAGACATTTCAAATCATCTGAGTTTCAGGAATCACAAACTCTAATTAATATTTCTTGCGGAGACCAATAAAACATCATTTTATCATTCTTTCCTCCAACTTAAGCTGTCCATACTAGAACCATATTCAAGGAAGTTAGTTACATTTTCAGTTGGTATTCCTAGTTCCCAATGCTTCATATTTCTGTCACTGGTTCTCTTTATGATATTGTTAGAACTGTACTATCATGGTTATTAGTTGTGGAAAAGTTGATTCTGTATATTATTTGTCCAAGCTTCCATGCATTTTATATAAGACCTTTTGCTCTATATTTCAGAATCAGCAAAGGTCCAATGGGACAAATCAAGGTGGAGCAACCCAAAGAGCTTCAGCTTTGGCTGCTTTGAACTCTGCATTTAGTTCATCATCTCCAGCAAAATCCAGTTCTGCGCCAAGGTCTGCAGGGAAAAGTCCGGGTTCACAAAGAGCAGCTGCAATAGCTGCTTTATCTTCTGCTCTTAGTGCCGAAAAGAAGCAGCCACGTGAGGGCGTCTCTCCTCTCCGATTAAGTAGAACTTCATCAGTAGATGCTATTGCCCCTGGTATAAAAATCTCTCTTGTGCTTCTATTATACTGCTATTTCCAGATCCTTCTCTTACCTATCAGATCGTATGCTGTGAATCCTATATTAGTGTGTCAAGACATGTTCTGTGTACTTTAAAAGTGCTTCCTACTCTATGTTTTATTTCAGACAAGACATTTCTAAGCTTTAGCCATTGGTATGTCACAAGTAGGGGTGGCAAATGGGCGGGGCAGGTCGGATACGGGCCGGTCAAAATGGGTAATGCAAAAACGGCTAAATTATCCGACCCGACTCATATTTAATATGGATAAAAAAGGGGTTAACCGGCGATAATATGGATATCCATATTATAATCCATGACTTCTTGAATATGATCACTTTTGGGAGAATTCATAGTCTCCCAAACTTGAGGAACTCCCGATTTGAGGCTTTATAAATGTAAAAGTTATTAGTATCCATTGGTTATCCATTTTCTAAGTAGATAATATGGTTCTTATCCATATTTGACCCGTTTTCAATAAGTTC
This sequence comes from Nicotiana obtusifolia, assembly GCA_002018475.1. Lineage (NCBI taxonomy): Eukaryota > Viridiplantae > Streptophyta > Magnoliopsida > Solanales > Solanaceae > Nicotiana > Nicotiana obtusifolia. Next base: position 126,860 of record MCJB01002836.1, on the reverse strand, counting down.
ATTATGCAACCCATTTTCTAATGGATAATATGGGTGAATAATAATTTTTTTAATCCATTTTGCCACCACTAGTCACTAGTTACGCCTATGTATATACTACATACGTGTGTATATATGTGCATTGATGTATGTTTTCATCGTGTTCTTTATTTGTTGATCAAAAAGTGTTACCGTAAGAAATTGGTGACTCTGTAGCTTTCAGTTAAAGATTATCGATGGGAAACCATTGCTAGCATAGAGTCGTTAGAAATTTCAACTTCTAAGCTGACCAGTATTACTTAATTGTCTCTAAAGCAAAATTCTTTGCTAAGTATGATATATATGAATGCTTTTTCCTTATTTCTGCCGAACAGGGAATGAAGTTTCTACTGCTGAGGTTGAAGATTCTAAAGAAGTTCCAGAACGCAAGGAGATCGAAACAGTTGAGCCTGCAGAGACTGATGGGGAAGACGTGGGACCGAAGCCAGAACCAGAACAGGATGAGACTGGCAATGATAGTAGTCAAACTACATTTAGCTATGAAAGACTGAAGGCTAAATCTCAAAATCCTGTCAGTGGGATTGATTTAAAACGGAGAGAGGTTTGTGCTCAAGTATTGTTCACATTCCTACATTCTGATGAAAATCAGTTCCTTTTTCTTATCTTTATTGATGGATTCTCAGGCTTATCTTTCTGACGAGGAATTCAAGTCTGTACTAGAAATGACAAAAGAAGCTTTCTATAAGTTGCCTAAATGGAAGCAAGATATCCACAAAAAGAAAGTTGATCTCTTCTAGAACCAAGATATCCACAATATATGGGTACATATTGCTTTGATTGGTACTTTCATTTTGCTGTCTGCTTTTCTCAGAACCAAGCTTTTGGTGTTTCTTGTTTTTTTTTTCCACTTTGTCATGTCTGCTTGAAGAGTGATATTTTTTGAGTTCTCTCTTATACTGTAGTCGAAAGTCAGCAGTCAGATCAATTCTTTGATTTTCTAACTCATTATGTATTGAGGTCACTTTTTGCCAATCATTTATTTGTTAATTAAAGGGTGTGTACAGACTTTACATTATGTATAACTGATGCAGTAGCTATCTGCTTCAGCTTTTGTTCAAGTTTCTTTTTCTTTCTTGTTTAGATGAATAGTTATTTTTGTTGAGTTGTCCCACATCGGTGAGATTTGAGTAATCCTCATCTCATAAGCTAGCTTTTGAGGTTGAGTTAGGTCCAAGGTCCATTTATCACGGTATCAGAGCCAGGCCCATCCCAATCAATGTTACCGATGTTGGGCCCCCATTTATGCTGTCCACGCTCCAGAGTGCACGCCTGGGCGTAAGGGGGTGTGTTGAGTTGTCCCACATCTAGCTTTTGGGTTGAGTTAGACCCAAGGTCCATTTATTAATTTTTTCCAATACTATTGCTTGGAAAGTTCAGTAGGTAGAATTACTTGGTACTTGGACCTGAAATATTGAATGGCGGAGCAATATTTAGTTCTACAACGTAATGTAAGGATGCATATTGTATTGTGTATAGTGAAAAAAAAATTATTATTGAAAATTATTTGCTAGTGCTTGATTATGTGAATTATTAAAAACACATCAAAATATTTTTCATCTGAAAAAAGAAAAAAGAGTTTTTGTCACTATTGAAATGGAGAAGTCATTGCCTTTGAATATGTTTCAACTTTTTCTCTTAAAAAATTTTATAAACAAAATACAGTTTACTTAGAAAGAATTGTATGCTATACCAAACATTGTATGTTTACATATAAACATCTTTGGACGACTGATAAAGTTTAAGAAAAAAATTCTGATAAAAAGGACTAAATTTACCCTTCTAATTTCGAATATTGTCTACATCTAACCTTCGTTATATTATTCAGTCAAATTTATCCCAGGCGTTATTATATCCGGCAAAATTTATCCCTACCATCATATCCGGCAAAATTTATCCCTACCATCAACAAATTATCTAAAATTACCTCTCAGTCCGTCTGGTGACCTAGAATCTCCTAAATCATTTTAGTTAATTCACGTATTCTTCTTCTCGATCCACTATTTTCAAACTAGTTGGCATTTACCTGTTTTCTCAATCGGAAAAAAAAAAATAAGAGAAAGAAATATTAAAATAATACAGAGGTTAGTAAACAAAGTATAGTAAAATTGAAGAATCTAAAATTAGGTAGCTTGTCTAAATTTCAAAAGTATTTATAACACCTCATCTTTAATGAATTCGTTGCACCAAAGGTATGGAGATTTTGCAAGTACTAGCTACAGAAGTTGAAGTTTTTTGAAGACTTTGCATTGTCGAATTCAACTTTACTTCAATCAAATGCCTATGCGTTGTGCACTCTTCAGTTAGTCGACTGAACTCTAAACTAACCAGACAATTACAAAATATACTCGAATATACATGTACATACATGATGAGCAGCCGCATATAATACACAACAAATAGACCCATGAATTCTGCAGTGTGTATATGGTTGAAAAATTATAAAAAATTTAAACCAATTCCAAACCCATTATCGCAAGAATAGAAGTGGGTGCAATAGTAATTAAAATATCCATGAATAATTGTATAGTTTTGTACCTTTAACATTCACATCAATAGTAATTTCTGACAATAGTGGATCAAGAAGAAGAACAAGTGATGTAAACTATAGGGAATTGGGAGATTTTGGGGTTGCCTAACATACTGAGGGTAATTTTCAAGAGTTTGCTGATGGTAACAGTAAGTCTGGCCGGATAGTATAATGGTAAGGATAAATTTGTCCGAATAATATAATGGAGATTAAATGTAGTTAATATCCGAAAGTAGAGGGGTAAATTTGACCCTCTTCCCTTTGCAAAAACAAACAAAAAAAATGGCTTTCATCACTTATCAACAATGACGAAAACAACAAAGAAAATAAGCACGGGAGAGTAAAAACATTGAGAAGTGGTTCCGGAGTTAAAGAAGAAAGGGGAAGCATAGAACGTTGAACTCCATAAAAATGGTCCTCATCAGCGGAACCACCAAAACCAACGTCAAACAAGGCTTCAACTGACTCCATAGACAGTGCATCAAATTCATCTTCTACGACAACAAAAGGGGCTTCCTCAAGCTCATTAACAAGGCGAAGTTGAGTCTTAATGGGATTGACTTGAGGACTGCTCCGATCACTTCCTAACTCAACTTGCTTTTTGCTAGATTTAGCCCTCTTCTTGAGAGGGCTAACTGTTGGGAATAAATCCCCTATGGAGATAATATTCAGAGTAATAAAGATGGAATAATAATGTAACACGGAGATACGATAATTAACAAGAATAAAAGAGTGACAACGACACCAAGATTTTTACGTGGAAAACCCTTTTGAATAAGGGAAAAAACCACGGCCCGAGACGAGCAACTGATTTCACTATAGCAAGGAATTTTACACTTTGTAGATCCGAGTAAAATACTCACCACAACAATGCTCAAAAGAAATAACACTCTTTTGATATTCTCACCTTACTACAATATCGCTCACTCTCTATTTTTCCTCACATACTTGCCTGTGAAACCTCACTCTTTCTTCCTCTCTTTGTTGGTGTGTAGAAATGAGAGTTGAAGCTCTCCTTTTATAGCCAAAGCCTCACTCTCTAAAGCCTACTATATTTAACAATTTGTACACACTTTTTCTTCTTTTTCTTCAATGTCAACAAAGTTGGCTACCAACCAAAGACATTCAACAAAGTTGGCTACCAACCACAGATATTCAACAAAGTTGGCTACCAACCAAAGATATTCAACAAAGTTGGCTACCAACCAAATATATTCAACAAAGTTGGCTACCAACCAAAGAAATATTGAATGAGATGGAACTTATCACTAACGGGTTCGTCTTCTTGCTTGGAGTCGGAACTTTTTTTTTGATAATCCTCTTCATAGCAGCCAACTTCATAATGCGCTTCTGGGCTTGTGATGGGATTCTTGGAAGCCAAACCCCGCAAAAATACAATGAATGAGCACGAAAAGGCAAAACCGTGAGTATTCACTCTCCACGCGAAAATTTCAGAAACGTACTTTAGGTTTTCTGCTCCATAGGTGCAGAAGATAACCTTTCTGTAAACCAGCCATGAAAATCTGTGACTTATCTCCAATTATTTTCATGGTGGCACTAAAACACACACACACACATATATATATATACACACACATAATTGTTATAGTCATAACAGGAGAAAAGTAATCCAGAAAAGTTAGAAGGAACTTAATTACAAGCTTAATTTCACTTCTCAGGGAACGAAAGATCACCAGGCTCAATCAGTTCTCGAGTGGGAATAACTACGAATCTACTATATAACCCCCCCCCCCCTCAC